>JABSMT010017174.1:0-17408 GCA_018902335.1 Eumacrocentrus americanus | reverse complement strand
TGAAAAAAAAAAAAAAATTTTTTTTAAATTGTCAAAAATGTTTACATCGAATTTTACATTCTTCTTCTCGACTAAGAACATAGTTGTTTTCTTTTGCACAATGCAAGGGCGCAGTTTTAAAAGAAAAAAAAAAAGTAAATACAATGCACCTAATCAAAGTCCAATTGCCTACTTAATTAACAATCGATGGTAATACAATCTTCCTTAGTTCATATAAACTTTTTTTGCTCACTAACGATGTTCTTAGCTCATCTTGGAGTACAGGATAATTATTCATCTTTTTTTTTATCCATTTTACTACTATGAACATCAAAGTGTCCGGGCATGCAGCGCGCGAAAATGAAAACAAAAATTGTTTGGAGTGTATGAAGGACAGATAGAAGAGTCTTGTCGAGCTACATGCCCAGTTACATTCGTTCTACAACATAATCTTCGTCCTACGTGATCATAGAATTCTTAAGACGATCATTGTCGTTTTGGAACTAGCGATATATATCAAAAGGCTGGTCCTAGCCACCCTTACGGGGCAGCAAAAGGGGCCGCGCTAACTGTTACCTCAGTAAGGAGCCGTTTTAGGCCCTCTACCTCGTCTTCACCAGCGTTCAGTTCCCCTCCAGGTCTGCAAACCAATAAAACATTCGGTTAAATAACTTATAAGGGGGATGAACAAGTTTATGTAAATGTTTCAGACTTACAGTTTGAAAAATGTTGTGCCAAGCTGGAGAAGGAGAACGTGTGGCAATCCGTGCTCGTGAACCAGAAGAACACCTTCCACGCTACGTCGCATTCCAATCTTGTCGAATTCATCCCTCATACGCTGAAATCTCGCTGGCACAGAAGGATCTTTCTCGAACAGTGGCTCTTTCGTTCCAAATGTATAGTTTGTCAAAGGATATCTATGGTAAACGAGTTTGACAGAGTTTGTTAGGCTTATTTATCATCAACAGTCTTCCAATCTTGGTAACCAAATACAATCTGAAGTAATTTTGCTTCATTAAACTTGTAACGATAGACTTACATAGATTTTGAATCATTGTCGTTCGATTACATCGTTCATTAATTGTACAAAAATAATTACAAGACACAAACGAAACAGGAGTAATTTTGGATCGAGATATTTATCAGAGGCTACCTTGAAATACATTGTAACAACCAAGGATATCCCCACTTTCATATTATATAAATCTCCAATTAATTCCATCTTCAGCAACAATGTAAGACACATTATCGCTGAAGTTAATATACAAACTTTCATTGATGATACAGAGTTTTATGAGCGTGCAAATGACACGAGAACAAGTGATTAAATCTGGTCTGCTGAGAAATGATTTTAAACAAAAACTAAAATTGTCTTTGACACTAAACGAAAAAGACTGTCACAGTAATGAATGAAACTATACTCAGCTAGTTAACTGATTGTTACATAAACGAAATTAGTTGGATTCTCGTTTTCCTTAGTCAATCTTATTGCAATGGTAGGTATATAACATTGTGTTTTACATGATAATTCAGGAAATTTGTGTTACATTCTTCATCGTCTTCCAAGTATGACAAAGAACCATTAAATAATAACGCACGAGAATCAAGCAACAATCATTTTGGCTGATGATTACATGCTTTACAATCCAGAGAGCTTTACGCAGAGACATTTTTCTCTCGTTCTCTGACTGTGTGATATTTATGACATTCAATAACATAATTAAACCTAAATTTTCCGTAACTCTAAACAATAATTTTCTAAGACACTTGAGCCCTTTTTTGGCATTTTCCTTCCTTCTCTCTCTCTCTCTCTCTCTCTCCTCTCTCTCTCGAGGGTACTCAAAGTGTAAATTGAAAAGGATAGGTATTCGCCATTGAGATAACAATTATGATTACTTGATAATGACAACAAGCGTCGTCTGGTCGTCCACAATGGCAGCGACATGTTCGAGGCGCGGGGGGATCACATGAGTGAAAGTATTAAAACAGTATTATTATTTTTCTCTGAGCATCATTGACAACAATGATCGATCACTTACAAATTCACTGTCCTATTGATCGTCACCGATTGATTCTGCACGGGTTTGCCCTCGAATGAACTGTTGCTTGCTCGTCGGGGCCAACCGCTTCCCTTGACCTGAGTCGTTGCCATCGCCATATTCCTCTATATGTATGCTGCCGTTTTCCCTCGTGATTTGCACACACAAACTGCTGCCATGGAAGAGATGGAACAGTGGACACGACGCCGGCTCTGTTTGAAGTTGCGCGCGCAACTTTCGATTAAAATCGATACCTCTCCCATTAGGGCGGATCTTCACTGTAACCTAATGAAATAAAACAAAAATCAGACAATAAATATTCGCCATGATGTACAATTAATGACTAAAAATTATTGTTGAAGCTTGAAGGCTTTAACAATAATGAAGGTAAACATAACCTAAAAAAAATGAATCACGCAGCTTTGATAATCGATACTCGACATCTTCGATAGTTGGCGGCTTTCAGGCTTATGCGCATCTTCAATCTGATGAAATAAAACAAAAATCAGACAATAAATATTCGCCATGATGTACAATTAATTACTAAAAATTATTGTTGAAGCTTGAAGGCCTCAACAATAATGAAAATGAACATAACCTAAAAAAAATGAATCACGCAGCCATTTTGATAATCGATACTCGACATCTTCGATAGTTGGCGGCCTTCAGGCTTATGCGCACGGAAGTGGCAGCCATCTTTGCAACCTCGTCATTATTTTCGTCGGTGTCTTTGAGGCGAATCAAATTTTTCAGCAACGAGCCCCGTTTTGTGACGCTCGTTTACAATATTCTTCAACCTTGGGGATTGGCGTCATCATTTATCGAATTTTCCGTCTGGTGAGTTTATGTATATAAAGGAACAAAAAAAAAGTGATTTGGCGACAACTATTTTCTCGCTCATTCGATTACGTATGATAATGGCGGCTGTCGTTGCATTTCTCGCGGAATTTGTCGTTTTCCGTTATAGCTTGTCTCACATTCTTCTGTGATTATCCATCGCGATACATTTTGCCTCCTCGGCACTCGAATTAGATGATTTAATGTGGGTCGAGAGTTTATTTTAATATTATGCCACGTATAGGAGATCAATCCCTCGTCGTTGATTGCCCACGCCAGTAAACGAGGTTGAGGTAGTGATTAGGCATCGATATTATTATTTCACATGATGATGTGTGATTCAAGCCTCTTGATGCTGATCTAAGAGATAAATAAAGAAAGATACAAACAACCAAATTCATGGACACAAGGTTTAATTTGTTATTAATGTTGCGTTTGGCTTTTCTGTGATACAGAAAAGAGAAAATAAACCGATCGTTATGAAGCGAGAATCAGTGTGTTCCGATGCCAAGTGGTCAAGGTACATACATCGTCGAAAAAAACAAAATCGTCTGTTGCAGGATCTTAGGCTGCTCGTCGGAGTGTATTAGGTGATATCAACAACACATGCAGGTACTCCTGGTCGTCGTCACAATGATGAGGATACAATTGTGATGATGAACGCGATGGCCGCAGGCAAAAATGCGTATTTTGCACGCTTCCACATTGCACATTTTTCCACGCTGATGGACCGTTTGTTAAACGTCGAGACTTATACATTACGACGTACCTTTTAGCTGCAATCTGAAAGACACAGCAAGACGAAGAGTGAAGCGAGATCTTTCTCACGTTCCTGTTAAGGTAATTTTATTCAATAGTAATGTAATAAAAAATCTTCTAGTTATTAATTTGCAAGGAAACGTCTTCTGATTTTACACGCTGACGACAATCATTGGTCCCTGCGACACCTTATTTCTTCGTTTTATTTTCTGTGTAAGATGAGACTCGATTAGTTGAGATATTCATTATGATAGACGTATTTCTGTCTCTGAACTGATAGATAGAATAGATAATAACAGGTAAGTAAAAGACCGGACTCAAATTACATCCACCCGTTTGATTTTTCTAATGAATTAAACCGCCTTGAAATCTCATTAAAAATCAGCGATAAATTTTAACAGAAAAGAAAAACAATTATATTGAATGATGATAAAGTAAATCATATTATGTGAGGACTTGTATGAAGAGGTAAGTCTAGTTTTCACGGCTGAAATAGAAGCGATTTTGTAATGATGATTGTCAATGGACATGCGCTCAGATGAGCATGAAAAAAAGTATTGAAAACAAAACAATTGTTCATGATTCATAAATAATATAATGGTTTGACTGCAATCAGTCATGCCTTCTTGAATTAATTGGGTTTTATAACAACGTTTGACTCTTATCGTCATGTCGAAAATCAATCAATGGTTTTGTTAATTGAACGGCGTCAATTTGGCAGTCATTTTGTCCTTGGAGCAGTCAATCCTCGAGCAGTTGGACGCAGCTGAATCTATCCCAAAAATAAGCACAAACGTCTCCTGAGTTTTCTTCAAGCTCCTGATCAAGTGGTTACTTGTATTCTTTAACGAATGTTTGCAGTTTTCGCAACCATTCTTCGTCACGATTCTTATTTATTTAAACATCTGCCACAGAGTTTCCACAGTGAAATTTTTATTTTAACTCTTGGCTCCGAAATTCATTGTAAAAGGCGCCGAGAAAAATATACAGTCGATACAGTGACCGAAAATCTTGAGGTAGAGCCTACAATTGATCGTTCACCAAGAGCAATACAACTCTCAGTGTTTTTCGAGCATCAGAGAGAATAAATAGGTAAAGCAACTGGACGAAGCCCACATGAATTCCCCGATGTTTTTCACTGGTGTTCTACTTCAGTATATTACAAAGTATGGCTTATGTATGTTTAGCCAATCGCGTCGATCTCTATTTTCCTTCCAGCTATTCGTAGTTTATTGATAAAGTCAACACACACTTGTGTGAGTAAAGAATTTGCTGGTCGAACGATAGAAACTGTTACTAATATTTTTGAGTGCCTGGAACTCGACAATTCTTGAATACAGCGGTGATTCAATTCTTGAATTTTTGTTGTGGATGCTTTGTAATTTTTTTTCTGATTGCTCTGACGATGCTTTTATGAATGAATCAATGCCTGAAAAGATTGGCATTCACTCAGGAATTTTTAGAAGCATTTCTGAGCTTCAATATATGACTAATTATCCGAGTAGTTACGGTCAATTATGCCTCTAGTTCTCTATGATTCCTTACATTCATTTATCGCTTCAGCAATAATTTTCCTCAAGGGGCCAGTGTCTCAGTAGTATCCTGCTTTCCGATGCGATTGCTGCAATCAAGGACAATTTATCGAAAAATGAATGGAACTATTGATTGCAGGACAACTTGCACTTGATCATCACCAATTCTAAATTCAATAAACAGAAATCGTGATATAATGCTACGCTATAATAATAAAAAATAAACACGAAGCAGTTTGATTAAAAAATAATAAAGAACTAAAATAAAAGAAACTAAAAATAATTTTTTAAATATTAATTCAAGAGAAAACGTATTGTCCCTAATCATTAACTCGTTCTTGACCTCCCTTCGGTTCCAGATTTCACATTATTCACACATCGACAAAAGCAAGGTGGCGAAAAAAAGATAAAAATGAGTGTTATAATCAGGCTGCAAAATCTGGCGTGGTCCGCAAATGCGCTGGACATCCGTCAGTTCTTCCGCGGACTGAGCATACCCGAAGGTGGCGTCCACATTGTTGGCGGCGAATTAGGCGATGCATTCATAGCTTTCAGGTAACGTTGTTCTCCTCTTCTCCATTAATCAGATGCTGCTACTGCCGCTGCTAAAGTATGATAAAAAAGAACTGCAGAAAAGATTACTACTTACGAAGAACGGCTCTCCCCGTTGGTTCGAAATTATTCTATTTATTTATCTCTTTATCTTCGAGTTGCTCTATCTCTCCTTTAAAAAAAAATATCAAGTCCTGATTCCATCGTTCTTTTCTCCCTCCTTACAGCACGGACGAAGACGCTCGTCAGGCGATGATGCACGATGGTGGGAAAATCAAAGAGATGAAGATAAAACTGTTACTGAGTTCACGCACGGAGATGCAGAAGGTGATTGAGGCCGCGCGTCAGCAGACTCTATCACTCCACTCATTTATGCAAACTCCACCGGTTTCGGTGCCACAAGCAGTAACTCACCAGCACCAACAACTACAGCAACAGCAACAACAGAAACCGTCCTCCCCGTCAGACATCAAGAGGGACAAGGAGCGAGACAACGACAGCGAGTCCAGCAAGGACAGAAAGGACAGAAGAGACCGCTCTAGGTCACGTGAACGATCTCGTTCACGTGATCGAGATCGCGACCGGAGGGACCGTGGAAGAGATCGTCGTCGTCGTGATCGTTCTAGGTCTCGAGATCGCGACCGAGATCGTCGTGATCGTGGGAGACGCCGCAGGGACCGCTCCAGGTCTCGTGATCGCACGAGATCTAGAGATCGTGATGGGAAGAGGAATCCTGGAGAGCGTCGAAAGGACTTGCAGGACGACGACAGCAGCGAGGTCGTCTGCGTTGGTCAATTTCCCAAAGACAAGGTCGTGGTGCCAGGCATGAAGGTTCCCAAGAAAGGTCCTGGCATGGAGAATGGGATCTGGGAAGTCCCACCTCAGACCCAGATGCAAGCAATAATGTTAGCTCCAGGCATCCTTGGTGCTGGAGTTGCTGCACTCTCTCAAGACCCTGATTCGAGGCCAATAGGATTTAGTGGCCCGGTTGGTGGCGGTAGTCAAACGCCTCTTCTTCACTCAAATCAATTTGCACTAAATGGTATGAACAATGGCATTCAGCCTCATTCCATGAATCCCTTGAATCTGAACACGATGCCACCCGCTTTAAACAGCAGCTTACCTAGTCTTACTCGTGATAGACAATCGTGGTCAGGTGATCAGCCTCCACGTCTCAATGACATCAGATTTCCATCGCGTTCTGGTTCCTTTGGATCAGATGCCAATTATGGGTTTAACAATGTGAACAATACGAATTTTAGACCGAATGTCAGGTCCAACAGTCACTCGTTGATGAGCAAGATGCAGGAACTCGATGGGCGTCGCAATCCCCATGCCTTTCAGTCGGGAATGGGACAGTATGACTCCTATGGGATGAATGCAGAACGACAAAAGCCTGGTAGGAACTCTGGGAATGGTGCCAGATTTGGAGGGGACAATAAATCATGTGGTTATTGTATCGAAGTCCGAAATATGCCACTAAACGCCACTTACAGTGACGTACGTCACGCTTTTCAGGGTATTTACATCCGGAAAGACGGCTTGAAGCTCATAAACGACACCCATGGCAACAGGGTAGGAATTGCGTACGTTAAGTTCAGCAAATCCGAGGGTAAAGAGATGGCTCTGAGCACTCCACGTTATGTCAGAGGATCTGAGGTGGAGGTTTGTTCCCTCGATGAGAGTATATTTGAGAAGGCAGTAGACTCTTACATTCCTGAACGGGAGAAAGATCGAACGGATAGTGCGGAGGGCTTAACTGTATCAGACTCTAGGAGTTCTTGCATTATTATTGCAGACCTTCCGTCTTTTGCGACGGAAGTCGATATTGCCAAACTCTTCCAGGACTGGAAGATCAACGATTTGTTTATAACGTGTAAAAAGGACTCTAGTGGGATCAATCAATACATGGCCTATATTCAGTTTGCGAGAGTAGAGGATGCTAAGACTGCCACAGCATCTCCTTTGAAGATTGCATCGATATCTATCACAGCTATTGGTATTTCAGAGGAGAAATTCATGCAGGCAAAGAGAAGTCATGAACAGGAGAGTTTAGGTGATGGTAATGCGCCGGACTGCGTCATTATGAGGGGCCTGCCGTTCCAGACAAATGACAGGGACATCTTGGACTTCTTCTCAGACATTGGGATCGTTCCGAGGAGGATACACATGATGCTGGGTAAGCATGGAGCGTTATCCGGCGAATGTTTTTGTGAATTTGACGTCCCCGAAGAGGCTATCAGAGCTACAGGAAAGAATGGCTTGCCGCTTGGAAAGAATGTTCCTACGATCGAACTGGTGTCGAGAAATAAAATGCTAGACACTCTTGGCAATGCTGATGCCAAGTCGATGGACTCCCAGCAGCATCCCTTCTCCCTTCCCCTTCAGGATCGTCCAAGGATGACCCAGATGAGCAATCATCCTCCTAGATTTGGAAATACTGGATTTGGACCACCAAGAGGACCACCGGGTTTGATGGGCATACCTAGACACCCCGGAATTAACAGACATCCACCGTCAGTCGATTATGTCGAAGGCTTTGGTAAACCAGGTTGTGTTCTTTCGCTCGAGAATGTCCCCTTCAAGGCTGACATCAACGAGATCATCGACTTCTTTGGCGATTTTGATATCAAACGTGAGAATGTTATTCGAAGGTATAATGAAAGGGGAATGCCTACTGGTGACGCTAGAGTTGCATTTTCTTCGTCCAGTGAGGCCCAGAGGGCATTGAGGGAGTTGAGGAACTGCAAAGTTCGTGATCGCACGATTTTCATGAAGCTCGCGTGAGTTTATTCACATGTGTGCAGCAACCGTGGAGATAATTGTCACCATAAAGATAAAAATGATATATGCTGTTGATTTTGAATAATCGACTTGAGGATTGTTTTAACGTCAATTTTACATCGTTGTAATTTGACAAAGAGTCTCAAATAGACATTATATATATTGATGAATATATAGTTTCAAGATGTATATAAGTAAGGGAAGCGAAGAGAAGACGATAGCATAAGGTTCTAGCGATTGCTCACATAATCAGATACGAAAGTGAACGACAATGTTTTGCACGTGTGAGTGTGCTTGTGTTCAGTTACTCGTTGAAAATCATTAGTCACGTGTTCTATGAATAACTTAATCAAAGAAGACACGATATGAGCATGTACCTTTTTTTTTTCTCACAATAGAATTTATCATATTCTTTGTAATCAATTTTTTTTCTGTTTTATTAAGAACGTCTCGTTGACTTCAACGATTTTCCTCACATCTCGTATCTGGAATCTTCTGATACAGTATCTTTCTTGCTATTTTGTCTAAATATGTATGCTATACGTCGGTTTATTTGAACAAAAAAAAATTGTTACGTTTAATAATTGTATAATAATGGACTCATGCATTATTTCCATATCAAGCATTATTATCCAAGTCCCGAGCAATATAAAGTATTATAATTTATAAGTGTCACCGACTTGACCTATTGATTTAGATTCTATCAACTAGAATTTAGCCTCATGCAATATAGTTCAACTAATAATGACAAACATGACATGCGAACGCATTCAAGAAGAGGACAATGTATGAGAAAGTGTTTGGCGATACAAGAGAAGGCCTTGGAAGACTTGAATAAAATTTATATTTCACACTAATTCAGTTGCAATCAGGATATTTGGTTTATTGCCTCTACGAAACGATTTCGCGACTCGCTCGACTTACTCCAAATGATGGAGTTACTCTTCAACGGGACCTTGTTACATATTAGATTAATATTCATCGTTGCGGGGCTATGGATCGCTCTCGTCGTGCCTCGATGGCGCAAGACGATAGTCAACGGATATTGATAATAAAATATCTGTAATCATATTTAATTTCCTTGTTTTTCTATCATGTTCGTCATCGGCGAAGGCTCTTTTAATACATACGCGATGCGTCGGTTAGATCATTGATGACCAATTGCGATAAATGCAGTGGCATGGTCAATTATTCGGCGTAACAAAAACGAATGGAGCAAATGAGGGTCAAGTATTGAGTCAGTCGCTATTTTTGGTCCATTGAGGCCGGTAAAGGGAGGGATTCTCCTGTAAAATCATCATGGGTGGTCGTCGGACGTTCCCAGTTCTCTTATTTCATTCCGATATGAATTCGCCTTGGAGGTGGGGATCAAACCTGGTGGGGAAAATTACAACAGAAGGTAGAGAGGAATTGTTGAAGCCGCCCCCGCGCCTGTCCAGGCCTCCATGGACTGAACCAGACGGAGAGACCTATCGAGAAAAGGTTGTTACGAAATTCAGGGTCTTTGTTGGAGCAGGCAGAGTGAGAATGCCTTTGTGATCTAACCAGCATACCTAGGTCAGTATATACCACACATCTGTGGTGCCAGTCATTGTTTTCCATCCTTCATTTACAATAATTAAATTATCAGCTGCCTTGATGTCTTCCGCAGAAACTAATTCAGTCACACGATGAGCTAATCCCTAATTTAATAGTGGCACGGTTGAATCGCCTGATGAATAATCCAAGCGATTCTCGAGGTCGGGCTGTGATTACCTCACCATCAAGGATAATCGGTATATGATTAATGAGAGAAAAAAAACATCCTTAGGACGATGTAGGTCAGCGTGTTGGTTTCCAACAAAATCGCTTGATCAAATAACAAAGTGGAGACCAGGAGGAGTTCCTAATGAATGCGCGGATCGTCGTCAGCAGCCAGCACACGAGCAAGAAGAAATGACTATGAAGGAGAAAAGAGGAATGGACGAGGCAGAGACGACGACTAAATACATCGTCGCCAAGTCGCACATTCTCTTCAAGATCTCACGTGCATGCATAAATCCTCCGTTCCAATAATATTAGTGCTTTCTCTTCAGTCTTGAGCCAGGCAAAGACTTGTGTATATTGAAATCTTTTAATCATCATCAGCTTCGCATTCTTCGGGACCTGGGAAAAAAAATTGATGTCTTTAGCAGACACGGAACAGAACTTTGCATAGAATATAGTATATGTATCTTTCACTTCCTCTATTTTTTTTGTTCGGCTCTTTATTCATCCTGAGCAGGAGCCAATGAGTCTGAACTAACATGCAGGACTCGTTTGGTTTGCTTTGGCTTCACACGACAGCGTTCCCTCTCTCTGTACTCCTTTTGATTCCACTCCTATCCCGTCTGACTGACTCTGCTTGTTCGCCTGGTCTCCATCCTTGTCTTTCTCGGTCTCTCTCGACTCTTGGGTTAATGCTCAGCCGCTGAAGAAACGACCAAGCAGTAGTGAGCAGTAGTCTGTGCGACCCGGAGGTAGCCCGGTCTCGCCACCGGCTTCTCTTCATCATCTTCATCACTGAATCACCAAGAAACATCAAGGAATTGATGGATTAAGCGACACAACAACCGGAAAGACGACCAAGATGAAGTGCCTCCTGAATTCGGGGGCTTTCTTCTTTCTACTGATGGTCCTACCGAGCTTGGGCACCGCACGAGGAAGATTGGCTGCAGGCGGTGGTCCTGAGTGTCCCAAAAAGTGCTGGTGCTACCACACAAACGTTAGATGCATGTTCCAAGGGCTAACGAGGGTGCCAACGATACCAGCAAACACCACAGTCTTGTAAGTGAATTTCTTTGCCATTAAATTTAATTTTAGAAAAGTTAAGTAAAAAATTCTATTTGTTTATAGGTATACTGCTATGTCTGTTTTATTTCTTCGGCTGGGAGTCTGGTTTTAATGACTCAAAGGTTCTCTTGACAAGTTTTATAACATCCTTTGCGTGTATAAACAGTCGATCGAAGCCATACGTACCACGGTCGTATTAATATACAGACAGAGTTGTATATAGAATTTATGTGTATGCGAGGATGAGCTAAGTAGGTAGAACGATAAACGTTAAGACTGAGGCTGACCCGACCCTCAACGTTTATCTTTGACACCGTTCGCCCACAGTCGTGAAATTCTTCTGATTCCTCTCACATTAAAAAAAAATCTTCACTTCATCATTTTCACATTTATAGCCATAATATATGACTCACAAAGCGTGTGAAATTCAAACCAGACGTTCAATATCAATTGCATTTGCTATGCTATATCCTATATCTCCTTGCCGCGCTAAATTAAAGGATGACTCAACGTGAAACAAGAAACGCTGGGAGGAAGCAGAAGAAGAAGAAAAAGGAGAAGAAATGTACGACCCTGGCACTGCCATGAAGCTGAAGCATAAACGACAACGCTAAACTCTCATTTCATGGATTTCCTAACTGTGTCTCTATTTCTGCACGCCGAGTGCTCCGTTTCAGTAGTTTCAATCACCCATACTAAAACTCTCACGTGTCGTTTTATCTCCAAGTTACGTCATCACACGAAAGTACTAGCTTTTTCCCCTTTCTAACACTAGTCTCAAGTTATTTTAATTTTTTATTTTTGATTGTTTATTCTTTTCATTCCAGAGACCTGAGATTCAATGACATCATCGAGTTGCCACCAGGCACGTTTCACGGTCTAAAACACCTGGATACCATACTGCTGAATGACAATAAGATCAGACACTTGAGAGCCAACACCTTTGCCGGATTACCAAACCTCAGAATACTTTATTTGTACAAGAACCAGATCTCATCGATTGTTCCCGGAGCATTTGCCTATTTACCAGATCTCCGACAGTTGTATCTTCACTACAATAAGCTCACTGAGATCCTCCCTGGGACGTTCAGTAACCTTCCCAGACTAGAGCGCCTGTTTTTGCAGAATAATGAGCTTCACAAAATTCCTGCTGATGCCTTTGATAATGTTGGACCGATGACAAGACTCAGACTCGACTCAAATGCTCTTGTATGCGACTGTGATCTTCTTTGGCTTGTTGAGAGACTCCGCGAGAAGCCATCAGAGATGACTGCAGTCTGTCATTCGCCAACAGAGATGCAGGGAAAATCTCTGACTGCTATGTCCACCGACGACTTTCATTGCAGTAAATTAATGCCACGATTTATAAATAATATAATCTAGTATAAATCATCTGGAACATGATTGTTTATTATGTTGTTAATATTTCAGATATTCCCAAGATCATGGAAGGCCCTGAAGACGTGGAAATATCGGTAGGAGACACGGCGTATTTCACGTGTCGAGTTGCTGGTGATCCTAAGCCGAGAATAAAATGGATGAGGAATTCAGATGAGGTGAATGTTGACGGCAGGAGATATCTGCTAAAGGATGATGGGACTCTGGTTATTTCTGAAGTTACTGAGAACGATGTTGGCGAGTATGAGTGCATCGCCGAGAGCAAAATGGGATCTACAGCTTCGCGAAAAGCTCGAACGGTTATTAACGCAGGACCGTTGATTCGATTCACTGAAGTAAGTTCACGAAATCCTGGTTTTCTTGTTTCATTGATTGCAGAATTACTGCATTAATATCTATTGAATATGTTGTCAATTTTTTAGATACCAAGTTCTCAAACAGTTCACGCTGGAGAGGAGGTTGTCTTGACGTGTCAAGCAGATAGTCGGCCTCCAGCAAGTTTAGAATGGTGGAGAAATGGTCAGCGAATCTTTGGGGACTCTAGGATATTCTTGGAAGACGAAGGAAGTACTTTGAGAATCATCTCCACAGTGCCACGAGACACTGCACGTTACGTTTGTCAAGCACGAAACATTAATGGACTTGCAGAAGTTAGCGCAGATGTAAAGGTTTTAGGACGAAACTCAAGTCCTCCAAAATTGACTTACGAGCCTCCAACCGTCTTGGACACCGAGCCAGGTGCAATTGTGGAACTTCCCTGTAGAGCTCAGGGCGAACCCAAGCCTGCCATTCACTGGAAGAAAGATGGAAGTGCTTTAGAGCCCATTTCAAGGTTCAAGATTTCCCGTGGAGGCTCTTTGTATATTCACAACGTTACGATAACTGACGCTGGACGTTATGAATGCAATGCAGTCAACGATCATGGTCGTGCCACAGCTCAGTGTCTGCTCAAAGTCGCTCAGATCCTGGGGGCATCAGATACACTTCTCCAACGTGCTTTTCAAGATGCTACAGAAACTATTGATAGAGCAATTAATCAGACACTGATGTCACTCTTCGGCATTGATGGAGTAACTCCTTCGAGGCATACAGATCCCTTCAGACTCGCCAGGTTTCCGAATGCCGTTGCTAGGGCTGCTGCTAGGCCTGCGGAGATCTTTGAGCGGACTCTACTCAATATTCGTCGATTTAGCAACCAAGGAATGTCAGCAAATGTCACTGGACCGTTTCAATACAATGATATTCTCACGGTTGAACAAATACAGGAGATTGAAAGGCTGTCTGGATGTACAGGACACAGAAAGAAGCACAAGTGTAACAATTTGTGCTTCCATACCAAGTACAGGAGCATAGATGGTAGTTGTAACAATCTCAAACATCCTACTTGGGGTTCGTCTTACACGGGATTTAAAAGACTTCTTCAGCCAATATACGAAAATGGATTTTCTCAGCCAATTGGATGGAACAGGGAAAAACTTTACTATGGATTTCCAAAACCAGCTGCGAGATTAGTATCTACAACATTAATTTCTACACAGAAAATCACTTCTGACGATCAGATCACACACATGGTGATGCAGTGGGGACAGTTTCTCGACCATGACTTGGATCATGCTCTTCCTTCAGTCTCATCCGAATCCTGGGATGGGATAGACTGTAAAAAATCATGCGACAATGCTGCGCCCTGCTTCCCGATGGAAGTCCCACCGGGAGATCCAAGAGTGACTAACAGAAGATGTATTGACTTTGTTCGTACTAGTGCTGTGTGTGGATCTGGCATGACTAGCATTCTTTGGGGACGTGGTATGATGCCCAGGGAGCAGATGAATCAACTCACGAGTTATCTAGACGCCTCTCAAGTATATGGATATGACGATGAACTCGCTAGAGATCTCAGAGATCTGCAGAATGACAGAGGACTGCTGAGAGAAGGTGCTGCACTGCCTGGGCGGAAGGCCATGCTGCCCTATGCATCAGGACAGTTTGTCGATTGTCGAAGGAATCCTTTGGAATCGTCCATTAACTGTTTCGTCGCTGGTGACATCCGAGCAAACGAGCAGGTTGGACTCCTGGCAATGCACACCATTTGGCTGAGGGAACACAATAGAATAGCTCGAGAATTAGGAGAATTTAATCCTCACTGGACTGGAGAAAGAATTTATCAGGAATCAAGGAAGATTGTTGGGGCTGAGATGCAGCACATCACGTATCAGCATTGGCTTCCAATAATCTTTGGAAAACCTCTCGAAGAACTCATTGGTCCTTATTTTGGATATAATTCTGATTTGGATGCGAGTATATCGAACGTTTTTGCAACCGCTGCCCTTCGTTTTGGCCATTCATTGATTCAACCACGTCTGGAACGATTGAACGAAACCTACGGCAGCATTCCTCAAGGTCCATTGAGCCTTCGAGACGCCTTCTTCTCACCCTGGCGACTGGTCGATGAGGGTGGCGTCGATCCATTGATACGAGGAATGTATGCAACAGCTGCAAAACTCAAATTGCCGGAAGAAAATCTAAATGTGGAACTAACAGAGCAGCTCTTTAAGACTGCACACGCAGTGGCGCTCGATTTAGCAGCAATGAATATTCAGAGATCTCGTGATCACGCAATTCCTGGTTATCTCGAGTGGAGAAAGTACTGCAACATGTCAACAGGGGAGAGTTTCGATGATCTAGCTGGAGAGATCAGTAGCGTGCGAGTGAGGAGGAAGCTTCACGAACTCTATGGACACCCAGGGAACATAGACGTCTGGGTTGGTGGCATTCTCGAGGACCAATTGCCAGGGTCCAAAGTCGGACCACTCTTCAAGTGCCTTCTGCTTGAACAGTTCAAGAGAACTAGGGAAAGCGATCGATTATGGCACGAAAATCCATCCATCTTCAAGCCTGAACAGCTGCAACAGATCAAGCAAGTCAGTCTTGCCAGAATTCTGTGCGATAATGGAGATAACATCACCCTGATCCAGCCCGACGTTTTCTTGCTACCTGAGCATGATAATCGATTCGTTTCCTGTGATCAACTTCCCTCAATTGATCTGCGGATTTGGTCAGACTGTTGTGAAAATTGCGAAGATACCAGTAACGCTATCCCGAGGTTCCGAAGAGCTGCTGAGAAATATTTAGAGCCCTTTAACCAGCGAGATAATTTCCGTGAAGACGAGCGAACGTTGAACAGAAATACAAAAGACCTGGAGACAATGATTCATGACGTCAAACAGGAAACCAAGAGACTCAATGTAATTGTCAATCAAATCTCGGATCGTATTGAACAACTGAGGACTATTTTGGAAAGCAATAATATTGAACACTCCGAATTGAGAGGCCTTTGAAGAATCGTTTGAAACTTAGAAAATTGTGTTTTAGGAGCTATTATTACGCTCGATTGTATCTTGCTTTTGTATGTTTTGTACACTGCTTCTTGTGCATTATTTTTTGTACATATATCCAATGTTTATTACCAATAATAATTGCCATTTATATCTACTCTGTCTATGTACATATACATGTAACCATGTTTAATGCGTATTGATGATTATTAAGATCCTCCAATAAATTTCGTGTGCTGTCCACGTGCAACAATTGCTCCGTCTTTTTTCTTTGATAATTCAACTTCAAGAAATGCAAGTGTACGACCGGCTTTGATAGTCTTGGCATCAATTGCAATGACTTCTCCAGGATATGCTGCCTTGAGGAACCTGAATGAAAATAAGTAAAAATTAATGATAATCTTTAAATTTGTATTAACAAATAACGAATCATGGAAATGATTATGTTATGGAGCACTTACGTGACGTGTAAATCAACTGAAACTCCTCCTGGAGATACTTTTCCTTCTTCGGATGCTGGTCCATTAACCATTAGGGCATAAGTAGAGACACAATCGACGAGAGTACTGATACAACCACCGTGAAGAGAGCCAGCCGGGTTCAGATGCTCATCAGCAACTGTGAATTCAGCTTTGCATTGTCCATTGCTAGCAGAAATAAATTGGACCTGGATTTGTGTAAATTTATTATTAATTCATAGGTATATGTAGGTATGTTTATGATAAAAGATAATATCGAAACGTACATTTTTCATGAATTGTGCGTAGCCTTTGGCTTTACTGGAATATTCTACTATTAATTTGATCATTTCCAATCCCCGTGAAGCCATTTTATGAGCTTGTGAGCTTGCGAGCAACACCTTTTTTAATAGAATGTTTGGTCAATGTTAAAGGTTATATTCTAAAGCCTCTTTTAGACTTTAGAATGTGTGTGTTGAATTATTTATATCATTCTTGTGGAGATCATTCTACCACGTGACTCGAAAAATTCATTCAATTGATGGCTATTCTGTGCAGAAAAGAGAAAGAACAACCTTCACAGGTTTCCAAGTACATGCGGTGAAAGTTTTCATACACGTGAGAACATCTAACAGAGAGAGGGATAATAGTTCTCATGTACATAGGGATTGGATCAATAATTTTATGCATTAGGAGAAAGCATGAATAATCCATTTAAATATGTAGAATAAGTATAATTTTAAACTCAGAAAGTCGTGTATCGTGGAGCGTTTTATGAACTCCAATAAGCCTTATAGACCATAAATTCTAATTAGGATGGCAAGATAATACACGAATACTATTTACCAGTTCCCCGACCATTTTACCAATGTCTAATTTTTATTCAAAAGTCAATAAAATATATATTTGTTTATATAAAATATTTGT
>JABSMT010017064.1:0-17450 GCA_018902335.1 Eumacrocentrus americanus | reverse complement strand
TTTTCAGGAAATTCCTTTTTATCGTGGGTATATAGAGTCTCTGTAATTTTGTTTGGGCTATTTGGTGAACTTTGTACTCAGACAGAGTTAGCTCCCCAGGCAATTGAAATGAAATAAAATCCCAGGGTTGGTCTCCACGAGTTTGGAATACTCCAAAAACCTTCCCCAAAGTCCGCATGCAAATTTTGCTTTCAGCAAACCTGTGCTGGACCACGAGCACGTATCTAGGTCCTATCCTTTCCAAACAATTCGTTGCCAACTCTTCCAAGATCCACCAGCATACATATACCCTAAAAGAAAAAAAATAGATTCAATATTGTTTTAAGTTAAAAATGATATCTATGTCTAAATAGATTTATTTACTTTACTATCTTATTTTTCATGGAGAAAAATAATTTAAAGATAATGATAGAAGTCACTAGACCAATAAAATTATAGGAAGGAAATTGCTATTGCTGATGTAGTCAATTTTTCATATGAAAATTGGCATTTACAGAAGGACATTGAGGAGTCAGGCAAACTGTCTGGAAAGGGGGATGAAAACGTTTTAGGGTAGAGAAATAAGTTTTGGGTTATAAACGATAACGCGAAAAACTTGGGACATTTTCTATAACAGAGAGAGAAGCTATTCTTATTCGAGTCACTGCACTGAAGCAATCCGCTCGACGAAAGAGAAAAGAGACTGTATGGCTTGAAGGGTCCTAAACTAATTAAGCCACGTCGTAATTAATTTTCCAACTTATTAAATAATTAACTGCTATCCTGAGAATCGTAACCGCGGGCCTTTATACTCCCGTACTTTCCCCCAGCTAAAAGTCAAAACTGTTTTAATCCTGACGATAATTATTCTACCAGTGTTCAATATCCCTGAGGGAAAATTCTAAATATATATATACATATATACACATATATTCCTCTATTATTTAGCTTTGATAAGTCTTTTTGATATTAACAAAAAAATGCTAATGGAGGCGTAGAATTTTCCAATAATAGAAATAAAGTAGGACATATTCTAGAAACAATGCCAGGCAATTTTGTCGATTTCAATTTCTTTTTCTTTTGCACTATTGGGAAACAAACCAGAGGAAAAGTTGCAAACACAAACAGAGCTTTTAACATGAACATGAAAAGCAAAAGACGAAGAGAGAACAATTTGTGTCTCTGTGCCAGTACAGAAGGAATATGAGAGATGCTGTATATTTTTCCCTTTTGGTTGATGTAGACTTTTACTCTTCAGAGTGAAGCAGAAGAAAGGAAAAGAAAAAAGTGGGATTGTCGAGTATATAGGCTTCAGTATATATATACAAAGAAGAGATGCAACGAGGAGTGACGTGTTCCTCATGAGATAGTCTAACCGAAATATGGTAGAAGAGCTTGGTAGACAGCTGCTGTAAGGGAAGTCGAAGAGCCAACGCTATTTACGAAGATACTTTTCTTTAATTGCCACTGGTCCCTCGTAAAAGTTGTATGAAGCAGACCGTATTCCAGACGAGAAGGCTTAAGTGGTCTCAGGGGCAAACACACAACAATGGCTGATGATAAAAGAACACCCTAAAAAAAAAATACAAATTAATCATGTCAATTCACTCAGAGACACGTAATCATCAGTGCTCCATTGTGGATTTTAACGAACGATGTAGAAAGGAGATACGAGAAATTAATTAACAGTTTCAACAGTAAATGTTTCAGTGTCCATTAGTAATTAAATCTCGTGCTCTCTCCCATTGAATAAACATTTTAAAACGCCTCTCATGTTACATATATACATGTACTGATGATAGACATTTGAACAAAATTCATTCCACTCTCAACTCATATACAGAGAGCTCCACATTCCAACTTACTCTCAGGGCAATCTCCAGCCTCCTCCACTCTCCATCCTCATTGCTCTCTCTCAAGACATCGACACTTTTGTCACTCGGAATTCATTTCAACCGCACGACTCTCATCACCACGGAATCGTCTCGCTTCCAAGCTTTCTGGCCTCTCTGCTCTCTTTTTGCCAGCGTAGCAACCCTGGAGCCTGCGGTCAACCAGAAAATATGTATACGAGTGTGTCTGAATTGTCGAGGCGCGTGCGGGCGTATCCTATGTTGAACTACCGGCGTCGTCGGGCGTCGGATACGAGGCGAGCGGGTGGTGGCGCGCGCGAGAGAGCAAAACGATGGGACGCTGCTACGTCGGTGCTAGTCTCCACCCTGTCTAGACAAAATCAATGCGACCTCAACCACCCGCCACTGCCGCCAGTCCTCCCTCTCGATTCTCTCTTGCTCTTTCTCTTTCGTTATGCCAAGCTTCGGCCTCCAGCGACGTCTCTGGACCACTAAATGCCTCTGAAGTCCTTCTGGAAGCCACGTGCCACATTGTCATCCAGCATCCTTGGTCCTGGCAGCTCTCGTGTCTTCTATACGAGATCATCGATGACTCCTTGGCTTCCAAACACCCACATCCACCTCCTGGGATGTCATCCACCACCTGGAAGTGATATTCAATCAGACATTGCAATGGAGAAAATGAATAAATTGATTTCATGCCTTGATTCATCTGCCAATTTGTTTCAATCCAATCAGTGGACATTTCTCAACTAGTTTATTGTCAAAACGTGACACTGACAGTGGTGTCGGATGATGGACACAAGGGATAAGACATCGACATGCCATCAGAGAGATAAAGGGGGAGACCAATTGGTTGGAGCCTCTGGGTTCTCTGGTTATCAGCAGTGGCCATCAGATCCGCTGCGAATACTATATTCGTGGGATTATAGGTAATTGGTCGCAACGGGTGATGCTGGGGCTGGACAAGGCCGTCGGCGTTGAGGCTGAACCGCAGCATACAGCACGCCTGGTTGTGTTTAGCCCACCACGTCCGTGCATCGATTGCAGAAATGGCCAATTGAGAGCGAGCAATATATGCCGCTTGCTTCACTAAAACACTCTCGTCTACTTAGTGACTCAGGTGGTACACATGTGCACCAGGTAGTGCCAATTAACGGTCAAAGTCGTGTCAGGCCTCTGCCACTTAATTGCCTCCTGATTCGATTATGCTGCAATTATATTTAATTCATAGCTTGTACGTTATGATAAAAGACACAAAAAAGGATTGGTATTTTATGCTCTGCTGAAGTTTTCATCCCTATTCTTTTGTATTCCAGTTATTATATTGATTGTGCGTGTAAGCCGATTTACTTTATTCCAGCTCGTTATCGTCCTCCTCTCAGTGAGGGGAAAAAAATAGAGATAGCCGTTGAAAACAAGAAGCTCAAAGATATAAGCCGATTAGTTTAGACGTCGCTTCAATCTCCAGCCTCGTTCGCTTGCAATTCAGAGCTATATTGTACCTCTAGATACATGTTTCGTGTATGTATTAAACGGCTCAAGGAAGATGATAGAAGGAGATAGAGGGGGACGGAGTAAATCTATTAACTCTCAGAGGCAAAAGCCTCTCTCGTCCAGTACACGTCCAAGTGAATTTCCTCTCGCTCAGCGAACTAATTCAACTAAACGCGCGGACAGCCACGAAAATGAGGTTTTCGACGGGCGCAAAATCGATTGTTCTCGCGGGGCATCTCTGCCCGTTGCTGATGATGCTGCTCCGCCTCTCTTCTCTATCTCTTCAGCAACTTGGACGATTCGTTCTTCATTGTTATCTTCCTCTTCGCCTTCTTCTTCTTCCTCTTGGTCGTTGGGTAAAGTTGGTGGAACAAAAAAGAAGCAGGCGTCTCTTTCTTCATGTAATCGTAAGAGAAAACGAATAAGTAGAAGGAAGGAGGCGCGGGAAAAATGCGAGAGCACTGATGTGGGTAGGTCCTGTAAGTACCACCATTATTGCAAGCCCAACGTTCGACGACGACGACGACGATGGTGGAAGTCTCATTGTCGACGTTCATCCGGTCGTAAAACTGCATTCGTGACATATTATTCTCTTCATCCACTTCCTCTCTCCTTGCTTTTACATCGTCTCCTCCTCAGCAATTATTGTCCACAGAAAGAACTAAAATCTTACATATGGTCAATTGTGATTCTGTCGTGCTGACAATGATGGATGATGCAGGAACTTGAGATTCTGTCTCGATTCAGGCAATCGAAAGTTTTGAAAGAGAGGAAAATAAATTGCAATGTCACGTTTCGACGATGGTAATGCGACGCCAAGACTTCCTGCATGCTCAACCCACTCCTCAGTCACATTTTGGACTCCTTCCAAGTCCTCGAAACTTGTATTACCATGCGAATTAACCCTCCATCCTGGCATTCCCTGGGTGATTCTAGAGGATTCAGCTTGGCAATACAGAGTATTTCGTTTGATTAAACCTGGAATGCTTACTCCAATACTCTGGAAAGAAAAATACAAAGAATTAATTCAAAGCAACCATTGCTATCCGTCGCTGCAAGTAATTCAACATTCTTCAGCATGAGCATTGCTCGATCTACATTTATTTAGAGCCTGTACGGGACTTGGTCGAATAGCTTGAGTGAAATCAATGCGACGAGAAATAAAATAGAGCTCAATTGGATTTGTAAAATAGAAGGGAAAAAAATAAAATAAAGTGAGGAAAGTTTGTGAGAGGAAAGGAGAGTTTCACTGGTTCACAGAATGGATTCAGGTCATTGGGCAATTGGCAAGCCAGGATTTTCGGATGTACTTGTGGATGAAGCACGAGAGGGTGCGAGAGAATGAGGAAAACAGGTCGCCTTGGCAGACGGCGTAACGCGCATAAATATGTTTGAAGGCTGTCCTTTGGTTGCGTTGGCTGCTGGCGCATTTCAGAGCTGCCGGGATTCCGTAATTACTTGGCTTCACTCTGTCAAAGGACGTTCAATGAAAATGCCTTGAAAAAAAGAACTAGGACTCCCTGCTAAATTTTTGATTAATAGTGAATGAGGATGCTGGATTTATAAAGGGACAATAATTTTTCTTTTGCTTCTTCATTTGTATAAATTAGCTATAAGTTTCAATACATAGTTATACAATATAAATCCTTCTACAGCTACTCATTTTGTATTTGCTCGTTCTTGATTATTAAGAAGGATATAGATTTCGTGAATATAAAGAATCCCGAGGTCTAGTCACAGGTCTTGAATTTGGCTGGACCCACGGTAAGCTCCTTGAAATTTAGGATAAATTTACGATATATATCATAGTGATGAGAATGCCCTCGATTGTCGGTTCTATTCACGAAGCTCAGCGTTTCAGAATTTTTACAGACATTAAAATAATTGTCAACTACGCGACATGTCATATTTATATTATTCTCTTCTTCTCCTTTTGCCACTAGAGCAGTCACGATCAGACAGAATATCAGTTGTTTATTCATATTTGAACTGATTTCGAAACTTTAGGAATGCAACTGTGTGATGACGAGATATCTCGTGACGGTCGTAAGACTAATTGCAAACTGAACGTTTTGTGAAGCAGATGAAACTCACTTATCGCCTGTCCAGTTCAATTATCGACATTGATAATGATAAAATTTAATTTTTATGATATTCAATTGATCTTACTAAGCATATAAAAGAGAAAATGATGTAGTTATAAACATAATTCGGATTATTATTATGATAAAGTGGCGCAATTTCTTTCATCAATAGACATCGACTTTAATAAGTAGTATATCTGTCTCCGTGGACAATCCCCAGGCCTCACGATCGACGGTGACATTATTATTCCCCAAGATGAGATCCTTCAGGCCCAGGTTATTCAATGCCATTGGCTCTATTCTCGTGATTTTATTGTCAGCCAGCCACAGCTTTCCTACAGTTACACCTTCAAAGAGTCCAGATGCTATGACAGTCAATTCATTCCCTTCCAGAGCAAGATGCTCAAGATTCAAGCCAGAGAACGCTCCATTTTCTATTGTCTTAATCATGTTGTAACTCAGGTCTAAATGCAAAAGACCTCTTAATTCATTAAAAACATTCCTCTGAATCACTGCGAGTTGATTGTGGTTCAAAAAGAGCCGTGCCAATTCATCAAGACCTGCAAAAATTCCAGGTTGCAGAGCGGTCAGAGCATTGCCACCAAGTTGCAGACCAAGAAGATGTTTGAACACTGCAAAGGCCCTTGTTTCAATGATGGATATCTTGTTATCATTCAGCCAAATATACATAACTTCTGATCCTGCTCCGTAGAACGTATCTGCAGTGATGCTGGTGATGTTGTTATACCTCAACTTGAGCCACATCAAGTTTGGCGTGCCAGCAAAGCTGCCCTTGGGCACTTCTGTGATTTCACTGAGCGTGGCAGACAGGGAAGTGAGTGATGTGAGGGCCAAAAAGAGATTGGGCATCAGCGAAATTAACGTTGTGTCCAGACGAAGGGATCTGACCCTTCTCAAGCCCTCAAACGACTCTGGCACAATGTCTAACTTGGAATCTTTCAACTCTAGGTCCAGGTGTGTAATCGACAGGTCTTGGAACGCTCTTGGAGCGATAGAAACTATATCACTGTCTGTTATCTCCAGTCGACTCTCACCCCTGCTTTCATTGACGAAGATTAGTGTTCCTGATTTTTTGCAGACATTGAAGGATTCTCCAACTTTTTCGCACATCACTTTGTCGTTCCCCAGTGACGGAGGGATCAAGATAAGACAGAGGATCAGTAATGTCTTCATGGTTGGAGTGATTTAATAGGAAAGTAACTGAAGCTATCAAGAAGAATTCATTTTAAATACCCACAGCTTCTACAATTTTTTTTTCTTCTTTTTCTTTATGTGCCACGACATTTGCCACCGTTATCATTGCTTTAGTGATACGACGAGGTCTCTAACTAGAATTTCCATATGCGATATGCATTTCATAGAAGCATTCCCCACTGCTCAGCAGACGTTTTTCTCTAAATTGTTAAACATAGCAGAGAGTTTGCTGGTAGAGCGATACGATTGTAACCGAGTTGTAAAACATCCAAGCGACTACGTGAAAAGACCAGCATGTGTTAGGTAAATGGTGGAGGTTTTTTTCCAAACGATTTTTTTTCCTCTGTGAATTCGTGTTTTTTTTATAGCAGCGGCAAACTGCTGGATCGAACGTTTCGAATGTATCGAAGAGTAGGCCAGTGAAGGCAAAAAAATTCACCGTAGGCACGAGAGAGAGAGAGAGCGAGACGACGAAGGGAGCCAGGAGCTGGTGGAACGCGAGGATGGAATGGAAGCGATGCTTTTAGCTTTGTAGCAATAAAAGCACGAGGCGCACACGAAACGCCGAAGAAGCGATAGAGTCTCGACGGGGCTACAAGTTGTGATGAAAAAAAAAAACCTCTATCGGAAAACAATGATAAATGAGAGCAGGAAAGCAAGCCAGTGATTTCCGGAGCTTCTTATGTACAAGCTGAAGCCATGAGGGAGATAAGCTCATTGATTTTGCCAGAGTGTGCCAATGAACCGGGACAATTACAGAATACAATTCTCATTGCTTATATAAAGGATTTAACCCTCTTTAACCATCCTCAACAGCCAGATTAAATTAGCAATATAGGTGCATCTGAAAAAGAAATCAGTATTCTGCATTAGCTTTGAATTAATATCTTGAAAATGAATAATAATTCTTTAAATATTTTCCAGACATCAAGGCTGGTGGTACCAAAGCAGTTTAATTTGCTCCAGGGATTGGATCAAAGTCACTGAACCGCAATGTAAATCCACTGAATTTTATTTAGTATTGATATCCGGTTGAAAACGATTGAATTCTCTCATTTTCTCTATTTCATTTCAGGTGTCTGATGTGAAGCGATGATTATATTGGCCTTGAATATAGTTTCCTCAATGACTAGAACTCCATTCCTAATGCAGAAGGAGAAATAGGAGAGGAGCAGAGCTTGCAATCAACTCCGAACGTTATAATCTGCTGCTCACATTGACGATGAGAACCTCAGCGATGAATATTGGTTGCATCGTGGCTCTGAGCATTGCATTCTCGAGTTTACGGGAATTTCCGTGAGGTTTTGAATAGAATAGAGACGTGTGGCAATGATCAGGCAGGAATGAGTTTATCGGATATCCGGAATTCAACGAGGAAGAGACGATTGAAACACGTTATTTACACGGCATCACGGGTCGGGAGGGTAATCGATCTGCAAACACAACGAAAACTGGATCACTTTGTCATTATTGGGATGCAATTTGGACTCTACAAGTGCCTGGCATGGACCGCGCGACAATGCTGATGTCATTGGCATTTTAAAATGCTCTCAACCGTGGTTCGATGACCGTTTACATTGTATTTCTGCCACTTTTTTTTTGCCTAATTGTTTTTGTTGCATGAAACTCGTGACATTTTTGTCGATTGTGTACACGCTTGAATAATTGCAAATGCATTATATTTCACAAATGGGAATTGGCACAGCTTCTCGACACTCCTCTTTCTCTCTACGAGGTAGTAGTAGTAGTACTTTCTCTACTCGTAGACATGCCCGTTTCTGAATAATTCAACGGATGGATATCGGCTCACTCGAGATGAAAGAATGCTCGTGGTGTCAGCCAGGTACCACTAGATATTTATGAAAAACCCTCTCTAACACATGTATCAATCCATTTTCAAGCTTGCTTTACATTGATATTGTTTCATGACGAGCGATAGCAACGTATCGAAAAGCAATTGGGAATCATTTTTAGCCTCTAGCCGACTTTCTTCGTCTTCTTTTTCTTCTTTATCCTGAGAAAGAGAGAAAGAGAGAGGCTTCCGGCAAAGCTTCCCACATTGAAGATCCACTAGAATCTTTGTATGAAAATCCTTCTTCGTGCCCCTCAATGCCACGCAAATTCAATATCTCGGCATCACGTGAAAAGCAGAAGAAGTATATATATATATATATGTCCTTTGCATGACAATGTTATAGAGATGAAGCAGCTTCGAGGACGATTCACGGACGTTTCATTAGCCATTCGATGGATAGAACTTCTGTGACGACGAAAAGGCATTGAGTCTCGTGTGAATTGAAAAGTCGAGGCGATGAACGACTTGGCCAACTGTCAATGGCTACGATCACAAGCGTGGATAATGTATAGGTGTACATAGACAGTCTTTATGACTGGCACATCATCACCCACCAGCAGCAGCAGCAGTTCAGGCATCAGAGGCGAGGCCACTCTTCCTCGATGGATTTCGTAATAGACGAAGTCTTTGGCGACGAGCCAGAAAGATCGATTGAGCCTGATATATAGGCATACTCTCTTTCCACTTCCATTATCTGAGGCCATCGTGCACAAGCCAGCATCACCAGGGGAGCAATGATGACGAGCCAATGCTGCATTAGGCCTTTTTCCTACGTTTTTCTCCTGCAATTCAGAGTACAGACATCAGGTAAAATTCTTTTTGTTTTATTTTTAGTTTTATTACTTGAGAATGTGACGATAACAACGATAATGATTATGTTACCTCTGTCCGGGACTTATGAAACGTCCATTGAGTCGTGGAAATGCTTCAACGCAAACGCCCAGGTGCAGATATAATCGTCTGGTGATTACAGACAGCAATTCAACGACGCGCGTATCCGTTATGGCCTCGAGAGAAGAGTAAAGAGTCCTTGTAATAAATATCGGCCGGTGCATAATAACGATGCAGACGAAAAGAAGAGAATAAGAAGATGAAGTAGAGGAGACTGATGGTGGTGGATCGTTGACGTGAGAACAGTGGCCTCTCATGCTTGATGGATTGGTCCAGGTGCATTTAATCAACAAGACGTCTGGCTTGAGCTCCTTTGTCTCCTGAATATCGGGTGATACCCTATACCTTCTCCATCAGCTATACATATAATGTAGTATATACATTGTGTTTGGTTTCACAATTCAATCCAAGGAATTCAAGACGATTACTTTATCGTTGCGTGACGCAAATATTTTTTTCTTCTGCTTCCTCATTGTTGTCGAGTGATAATTACCAGTTTGTAAAGTATTATTTCTTCACACGAAAGGCATGAAGGTGAGAACAGCAGATATTATTATTCATTTTTTTTTTCCCTCTATCTTCTCATTATAGACAACACAGAGAACGAGTTCAACATCGTTTTATTCTTATCGTTCATCATTCCATGAAAGTACTCTGAAAATTCTCATTTCCACGTCTTTTGCTTCAATCTGATGAATCACACAAC
The DNA here is from genome assembly GCA_018902335.1 of Eumacrocentrus americanus. Lineage (NCBI taxonomy): Eukaryota > Metazoa > Arthropoda > Insecta > Hymenoptera > Braconidae > Eumacrocentrus > Eumacrocentrus americanus. Next base: position 7,370 of record JABSMT010017064.1, on the reverse strand, counting down.
GTCATTTCGAGGCTTTTAATTTGTTCAAGACTTCAATTGTCCTCTCTCATCGAAGTCTTCCAGGACAATTGTCGAGTGGAGACCAAGAGCAAAGATGAAGAGGTGGAGAAGGTGGAGGATGAGGCCAGAGAGTCCAATAGAAGAAAAGTGGCCTCGTTGCTTAGCTCGTCTATATGCTTCTGGGGAGAAACGAACGGTAAATAAAAATAAAAATAAATGGTGAAGAGGCGCAACCAAGCGAGAAACGGGAGAAAGAAGAAGAAGAAGACTACTTCCAAGACGACGAGTTCGACGACGATCTCCTCGACCTTTCCTCCGCGTTTTACCGTTATTGCCGCACGCGTTTAAAGCAGCATGTATAGCAGCTGACATGGGCAAGTCTGGAGTTAGTGAGGCATGACCGATATAAATTACAGTCCCACCCGCATTGAAAGAGTCACAATCACCAGTTGGACATACAATTGTCCAACATTCTAATTGAGACCTTGTAATTGATGAAAAAAAAAACCATCCAATGATGATTAATAATCTAGGATAATTTCCTGTAGCTATTGCCAATTATATCCTAGCCAATAGTATATATTATCGGTGTTTATGATTGTAAAATAATAATTCTTCATTAATTCCTATATTGATGGATGAAAGTCCAAGTGACTTCTCAAACATAAAGCTCATAAATTGTAACTAATTGGCGCCACGAATTGGGAACGCGTCGATGCAATTATACGATGAATTTTATGGAAGGCGAAATGTCAAGTGTTAAATGAGAGTCGACCCTATCTACGTCTCGCGGTTTTCGCCCACAAAAGTCGTGGAGCTCTCTCGCTATCCTACTCAACGATATTGCAAAGTTAGTGCTTACGCAAGGCGCCCCCGCTGATGTGAGCTATAGCACCACAGAGAAGACGACGATGACGAGGATGGTGTGTGTATGTCTATATATTTGGTTTGCTACCTTTAACTCTTTGCCAGCAACGCTTAATCATTAACGAGTGCCAAATGAGGCCACTTGGCTAGGCGAAAAGATGTGGTAGGCGAGTTGATGGAAACGCGCGTGCCGGGATTTCCTTTCGTGAAACTCCAGTCGTTTTTCTTCCTCATGTGTGTACTAAGGTACGTGTGTAATTATTTACCCGTACGGCGACGGCAGGTCCGACTTCGTTATTAGAGCGAGGAAGAGTCGATCCCACTACTGCAACTCGGTCATTGTACTCTTATTATGCACGTGCTTCAATTAGCCATTAAATAAATTATTTTAATTCTTCTCATTTCAATATTAAATGTAATCAAATTAAGAGTCGCTGTATTTTCTTTTTTGTAAGCCATCATCAGATCTTGCATCATAAGAATTTGTATTTTCGTTTTCCAAGCTTTGATACAGTAGCAGTATGCGAGAAGGCTGTGTTGTTTTGGGGAATTCCCTCCGACTTTCGACATATAAAGCTGTGACATTTCATGATTGCAGCACGAAACTAGCTGAGTTCCATTCACCCTGACCATTTCCACAGAGTGTAGTTGGTGAGAGGCAAGAGAAAAGAGCCACCAGATCTCTCCTCTCTCTCTCTCCCATCCCATCAGTTGGGAACTCGATGCATATAACGATAGCAATGATGCACTCTACAATATATGATACATATTGAAATCGATTATTGCACATTGTCGTGACATATGTGTCCGCGTGTGTGCTCGCAAAAGGACATTGTGGCGTGTCCTCACACACTATAAAATATGCAAAAGCCCGCTCGTTGTAGCTCGTATATGTATACTTATACAATATATGTATCGATTAATTTATCGTGATAATAATAATGGGAACAATGAAGGAGAAGAATCGCTCAAGTTGGATAATCAACAGAGAGAACAGGTGTCCGCGACATTTTAACGCGCTATCCTCATGCTTTTATCGTGTCATAACACACGCACACAAGAGATATCCAACTAAATATATAGAATGGATATATACATAGCTATAATACATATATAAGCATCAGACTGAAATAAACATAATTCAGCAAATACTGGTTGGATACATTCGCAAGCGAAATAAAAAGTTTTATCGTGAACAGAGAAGTTATGTGCATTGCACTCGAAAAAATTTTGCAGATCTACAAAGTGTGCAGTGTGTGTTCTCTTTAAAAAGCTCCCCACACACACATAGGCATATACGCTCTCTATCTGAAAGAACGTTATTTTACGGATGCCTTGGGAATTCTCTCGGTGAAAAAAATTATAAAAAAAAAAAAACGAACAAACTAAAAGAGTGCATACTGCAAAAGTAACCAATGCGGCACTTGAAAAATCCCGTTACAACGACTCTCTCGTGCAATCGAGCCGTTTCCTTTTTTTCCTTTCTATTTTCATCGTCGCTCGAATGCTCCTGACAGGTGTGGATTGAAAGATAAATGACGGCGAACGTGCCGCCACTGTGTAAAACGTACCGGAAGCAACGTGGCCATGAGCAGAACCGGTAGCAGAGTGCACGGCATTTGTAGCCGCGTTGGCGACCTGCTTCAGGGCACTTATAACCATCATATTTGTACTGTCGATTTGTAAAATATATATGGCCACTTATTATATCAACTGTAATTTCAATTGCCTGATCACTGGAGCTTGATGGAAGTTATATACCAGTTCGATCAACAACAAGCCGCGGCCTCAGGCCAGCCTTCCGGCTCACTTCCGCAGCCAATCGCTCGATTGGATCCAATCAACAATGATTTACGTGATGTGTAACAAACACCATCAGGTTGCACCTGGCCCGAGCGTCGTCTAGCAGAGACTACTAGTTGCCCTCCACCAACGCGATCCTATGACCGAGAGACAGGCTTCTCCTTCTCCAGTTCCTCAGCATTCTCATAAGCAGTTCCCTCTGTCTTTTATGCTTTGTCTCACTTCGTTGCCATGAGTTTCACCTTCCAACTGTGGTTATCCTGAAAATGCCATCGTCGATTATTAGTACTTTCCAAAAGTCTTTATCAATCATTTCAAGGTGAAAGAGAAGAATGTATGTTATTTGATAATACCTGAGGCGGAGCGATAAACATTGGAATGACTTTATCAGTCGTTATGGAGGCCAGGAAGAAAAGCTGAAACTTGAAAAAAGACAGTAAAAATTGAGTTGATAGCAAACATCAAAGGAATTGTTTTACATTCAAATCGCTAGATTATTTATATACCTCTTGATTCCTCTTTGTTGCCATGAATTTCACCTTCCAACTATATGGTTATTCTGAAAATTCTAGCGTTTATTATCAACTTTCCCAAAGACTTTATCCATCATTTCAAGGCGAGAGAGACTGTTATTTGATGATCATCCCTGAGGCGAACTGATTAGAATTAAAAGGACTTTCGTGAGTAGTCAAAGTCGTTAGAGACTAGGAAAAAGACACTGGGACTGATGAAATGACAGTAAAAGTTGGTTGATAGCAACGTCAAAGGTGTGTTTCACCTTCGAATAGTTGGCGGAAGAGTCCTACGCGCCAAAGACGTGGCTGGAATTCAAGCGATGGAAAGAGAGACATTGTGGTGTTTCAATTCTCTTTTGCTTGCTGGGTGAATTTTCATTTATTCTCATTCACCTCGTCTCGCCCGCGGTAAATGTCGAAAGAACGATTATGCTCAGTGTAGATAGAAGGGAAAGGTAAGCCAAAGAGAAGCCGTCTCTCTGCCTCCTCTGAGGGGGAATAAACGCGAGGAGAAGCCTCGGGTGAATAAAAGTCGTGACCGATTCTCTCTCGACCTAGGTGCAGCTTAGCTTATGCAGTACAGAGAAAGACTAGAGAATAGAGTAAATATTTAAAATAATAATAAAACATTTATGAGGAAAAGTCAAAGAAACTGGCTTTGACAACTTGGAATTGACAACTCAGACGAGCTTAATAATCTTTTTTCCTCAGCGCTATGATCCTTCTTCTTCTTCTTCTTCTTGTCTTCTCCATGAGGAAAAATATAGAAAGAACGCCAGTGTGTCTTTTCCTCTTCGAGTGACAGCGGTTTGGCAATCGTGATAAGGAAACATATAGGTACTTGTGAATGCACTCACTTGAATCGTCTCTCTCAACGATACATTTTCCTGCAAAACGACGAGACAGATTCAGAGAGCCATCATCAATCATGAATGAAAGCAACGCTCTTCCTCCTCAAAGACGCGAATGCGTCTTTGGATTAAGGTCGAACATAATCTGGTGCGTGCTATATGTACAAACACGTTCATAGTGTGAAGTAACATTGATTCCATGAGCTCGCATAAATCCCAAAGTCCTCTTCTCTTCCTCTCTCCTTCGTCGACCTTACATTTCCTGAATTTTTCAACTTCCCCTGCCGCTTTTTCTAGTGCAAAAGCACTCAGACATATGGAATGCAGTGAAGCTGCAACTAAAAAATAAAATAGAAGAGCGTAACAGAAACTCTACTCGACTGAAAAATATATGTGTCGACATGGGAATGCGATGAGTGGATAGAGTCCAGATGGAATTTCGTCGCCATAATTCAAATGCTTTTTCCATCAATAATGCAAATCCGATGTCTGCACTCGTTCACGTCCAATTGTGCTCCAGTCCCTCCGGACAAATATATCTATGAGTTCGTATGCATCGATTAGAATTTAATAACCATATCCGCCAGCAGTGCCTGTTCAATGTTTGTCAAGGCAGCAGCAGCAGCATGTTTGGTTTCAGCGATGCCATCAATTCTCCACTCTGTCACGATAAGCTTGAACTATTTTCCAAGCTTGCTTTCAACCCTTCTACCTTCTCCCAACTCTTCAAATCACAATTGTACGGTAATAATAATTTGCAAATTTCACGACTCATCCTCGTGACAAACGTGCAGATGCCAGGAGAGACGTTGATGAAACTGTGAGTTCTTATGGTGCTCATCCCACCTTCCCTTGTCACTCTTGAGTGGAGTTGCATGGCACAAGCGATGAGGCGCGAAGCGCGGATAAGGCTTCACGAGGTAGTAGCACACTATATCCGGGGCTGACGATTCTCCAGGCACACAGTGTGCTGGGCTCGCCCAGCTCATTGTCTTCTCTGCAACGACGAGCAAGCATCAAGCCAGCAGAACAACTCACATCTGCAGCACAACAATGATTTTGTTTCATTTTTACTTGAATTGCTGATGTTCATGGTGATGGCACGTCCATTTCCTTCGTCGTCCTCTTCTTCTTCTTCTTCTTCTAGCACTATCCCTCCAGCATTTCATGATCTTGAAGCTGAGAGACCCTGCTTGGAATACAATGAAGGTTTTATGATCATTTATTTTATCATCTATAGTATAGTTGTTACCCCCTTTACACAACTTGGTGGTAAATTGATCCAGGAGATTACTTACGAAGAGAAAAAGTGTCGCTACGTTGTCGAGATGATGGGCTGCTTGATGCACCCAGACTTCATGCTGGAGAGGGACGGAAGTTGCTCGTTGGTGATTCAAGACGAGCCAGAGACGATAAAGGCCGCGTCACGTTGCTGAGGAGGCATAAGAAATTTTGCAAACTGCCCCAGGGTGACTTGGACAGTTTCTAGGGTAAAACTAAGTGAAGTAAAGGAGGCGGGAATGGATATATACTATAGAAGACAAGCAACAAAAAAAGTAGTGTCTCCACCAGGTCTAGCGATCACCTCTTCAGGTTGCCCACCCTCAGGCGTAATGCATGCGTTCAGCAGCAGCAAAAAAAAAAAATAAATAAATAAATAAAGAGAGCGAGGTCGTTTTGCGTTTTCTGCTTGATAGAGAAAAAGAGTTGTATAAGATAATCGGAGGTCCTTTACACCGATGCAGGTTTTACGGGTTCTACCTATCTTGACGTGGCGAACGACCTCGTCAAGCTGAAACGAGTTCCAGAAATGAAACGTAGCTTTACGAGCGCACGATCCATCAGTCAAGTCTTGATAACACATGATTTCTTTTCTGTTCAATAATTGAATTACTTTCATCGCTTATTACAGATGACTAGAACTAAATTTCTTTTATTATTATTTAGCTGGTCTGTCTATAGATTGGTATTATATATTGAAAAGTGGAAAACTTTGTCGGGACCATTCAGGCATTGTTCCGTAAATTTTCAGGTACACATGCACACAATGTACGTAAAGGGTTAAACGACATTCAATAGTCGTAGCACGACCACGCAAGCGATGCTCGTGCTGGCGATAAATTGGTCGCCTGCGTTTCAGAGATCGCTTCGTATATCCGAAGCCAGGGTGATTGTGATAGAAACGATAAAACCTCGAAACACGATAGCCCTCACTTTTATGGATCGCTTATGGCATCGGTATTTCGTGTTGCCCTTTTTTTCCTTCCCATTTCTATTATACTTTCCTATATTGACGCAATGGTGGAAACAAAAGGACAATACAATCATATTGTTCAATGCTCATAATCAATTGGCTGTGTCATATTAGTTTTTTTTTATATTCAGCTGAATAAAAATCCAACAAAAAGAAAGATGAAGAGGATATATAAGAATTCAATTTCACATCTGAATAAACGTGTCCACGCCTTTTTCTTCAGGCGTTGCAGTTTATAATAATATTGGGTCGGAGTGCCGCACGGCATATTAAGTCGGCCAGGGAAACCACTCACGTCAGAGTGGCCCCAGGCTGATGCTGGCGAACGGTGCATGAACGGTGCAGCATTGCAGCATCAGAGTGAAGATAGAGAGGGAAATGGTGTTGGTCATCGGACGACGAGAGCTGAGGCGACCGAAACAGGAGACCGGAAACTGGCGCACCAACTTCCCATTACTCCAAGCCATATCGTGGCTGGCTTCATCGTTATTATGATCATCATCATTTCTCTCTTCATCGATTCTCTCACTGGTGCATATCGCCGTAGCATTTCATCGAGAGACTGCCTGGTAATTGTAACCTCGACACGAACAATTGATGCGGTTTTAGGATCCGGGAAAGCTCATCCAATAATCGATAATTATCCAATGAGTCCACGCCCGGATTGTGCACTCCAAACATATATGAATGCACACAGAGACTGTGTCTCCGCGTTTATTGCTACTACGAGTGGTCAGTATCAGTGGCCGGACTTTATGTTGCCACAAAAAAATCCGGGCAAAAAAGCTTTTTGAGGATACCATTGAATTGTGCATTGAATATTCGTATATATTCATACAGCTCATGTTCCACGCGTGAATACTCTTTTTTTTCTGTTGCTCATCAGTAGTTTCGACATGGAACACAATTCAATTTGCCATATCCGAGCAGGAAAAATTCGTGGAAAATCATAGAGAGAAAATCTCGTGTTCACATTGAAATAGCAGTCACGTGCAGATTCGAATTCAATAAGTCATCTCTTTGTCATATACAGCTCGAAGCATAAGAGAATGAAAATACTATTTGAACAAAAAAAAAAAA
>JABSMT010016955.1:0-17461 GCA_018902335.1 Eumacrocentrus americanus | reverse complement strand
TTATGACAATAATATTTATACTATATTGACGACAGAATGATGTAGTATTGAACATGCATGTACCGATACACTACTCATAGGCAATCTCCTAGATATATTAATGTTTAATAAACAAAAAGACGAAGCTCTCCGTGATTTCAAAGCAGTGACAGCGATAATATAATGAATATACAGAAGTCACGGCGCTGTTTTTGGACCGATAAAAAAGTTTTAATTAATTATTAGATTATTACATAAGACGCACGGTTGATCCGCGCGTAATCCTTATTTCTTTTCGGTTTTCTTTTATCAAGTTTTACCTGCGTGTTTCTTGGCACTTGCTCGGGTCTTGTCGAAGTGCCGAGCGTCGGTTCTGACGAGCCGTAATCCTCGAGGATTGCCCGCGGCCGAGGTACACCACTGTGACCTCCCTTCAGAACCAGTAGTTAGTACGCATAGCAATGCAAGCAGAGAGGGTTAACGTTGAGAGTACCGGAAAATAGAAATTCACATGCTCATATACCAAGTAACAGATGGATAATAAGTAGAGGAAGATAAAGAGATAGAGGGAGGAAAAATTTACTCATCAGAAACATAATTAACTATTTTTTTTTTTCAAATATAAGAAATATTTGACAAATAACTGCTTTTTCTTGTTTCAGTGAAGGCCAGTCGCGGCATAGAGAAAATATAAATTTAATCAAATAAATTAATAGGTATTTAGATTCATCGCATTGTCATTGCCGAGTCACGTCTCTCGCTTCTCAATATACGATTTTGCTACGTGCTAAAAGTTTAGAAGATTGTGACTTTATATACTATATATGTGTTACATAATGTATTATCAACGTTGTTACAACTATTTGAGAATGCAAGACATCGATCAAAGAGCAATGTACATGCTTAACATCGCAGACTGATCTACGAATAATTAATTAAATATAGTGATACACCCTCGATGATTATTGTTAATCAGATTCACGATCATACGTGCTTTTTGTGTCGCGTGCAACCTACATGCTCAATGTGCGTTAATCTACAGGACAGTCCTGATTAATTTATAAATGTCTTTTTTTTTATATTGATAGAGGTGATTCTATCTTTTATTGTTATTTGAAATTTTTTTGAGAGAAGCTGAGCTTATGCAGAAAGTTTATCTCATTATTGAGGTGTATATAATAGTGTGAATAGACATTTGATAGAAGAATAAATTTGCTCGCTTTGCTAAGTAAAGATTTAGTCAACTTTGAAGTAAAGATAATATGAATGAAGCATGCGAAATTTTTCTAGATATATAGAAGCTACATAATTCTCAGTTTTTATCTAGTTGGTTAAAATGCGTTAATAATACTTGTGATTATAAAAATATTTTTAGTATGTAAATTTTTAGTTTGGCTTCAGATACGTATTATATGAATTGAAGAAATTGTGAACAAAAAGAAGCATAGGTCTCGGTTTGTTTTTTTAAATATGTTTTCGAGACTGAACTTGAGCGACGTGATTACCTTTGTAGATGGGGGGCCAGAAGACGTGACATCATGATCAGCCAGAATAGATGAATTGTTCTCGTCGACAATTATGACTTCGTACTCGCCATCATCTTGGGATCCAGACTGACTCATGATGCCTCCGCTCTCTAGAAACATTTTTAAACTTCGATTAGTACTAGCCCCTCTATTTAAAATATTTTCAGTGATTCATTCAAAAGCTGAGTTATAATCATCACAGATTACTCTAAACATGCAAACAAAATTGAAATATTTCATGGGTATTCATCTTCTCAACAATTAATAAATGTAGAATACGTGATTGTATTCATGCTGCAAATTAACGATGAACCAGGCGAAAAAAAATCTTTTCGACGAAGCGCTTCAATTTCCTTGACCACTCGATCTCTCTGTAAATTCTTAAGAACCACTACAATCGCACAAAAATAATTAATAACACTGGGATATGGTATCGAATTTCTAGCTCGACGTGTGATTTAACAAAATATACACAGTGACACACATATGGAGACAAATGATTAGAACGAGACAAAAATAAAGCATCTATGAGAGAAAAATTTGCTTATGTGAACAAAAATTCATTTTTAGGCGAAGAATCATATCAAGAAAATCATTTGAGCCAAGACATTGTCAACTGGCTCACAAAAATGAATTGCGTTTACATCAGTGAATTCTTCTGTCAGTGAAATTGGAATTTCTTCAAGCACCATGATCACAGTTTTGGTATTTCGAAAAATTCAACTCAAAATTCGGAGCTATAATAGGGTAAACAATTGGTATAAAGCGATAAAACAAACATCGACGACGACATCTTTTAGGGAAAGGACAGAGAGAAAGGGTGCGGTGCTTTGACAGGCGACAATAATTCATTCCGTGGTAAACGTTCGAGCAATCGAAATTACCTTGCAGACCGACACCGGAGTTTCTATGATAGAGGTTTCGGGGCTGATCATTATGCTTTTGAAGCGCGTGGTGGTGGTTGTTGTTATTGAGGTGGTGGTAATGATGGTGGCGATGATAGTTATAATTAGTTGGATGATGATTATAATGATTATTATGATGATTTGGGAGGTAATAGCTGGATGGGGGCTGGCGATTAGAGTGCCTGACAGCCGGTAGCGGGTGCTGGTGGTGGTGCTGGCTGATGTGGTGGTTGGCATTGACATTGGCATTGGCGTTGGGGTGAGAACCCGGAAGGAACTGAGGATACACGTGGTGTGACCACTGTGGAAACAGAGGCCGCCCTCCTCCACCACCATTTCCATCTCCTGAGGAACGATATATTTTTCCACGGTTATCATCACGTTCTTCGAATCCAGTTATTTATAATCCTATTGCCAGAAAGTTCTAAGAGCTTCACTTTTAGCAAAATACAGCTTTCAATTCTTCATTGTGGATGGAAATTTGGATTAATAATTTTTCTGGTCAATAATAATATCAATGAGATGATTATATAAATGATTAAACAATAGATAATATGATGTCTGAAGATAAAATAATTATTAGTTGGATGTGAGGAAATTAATATAGTCATCGCGATAGGTCATTTATAAATTATAAGGTTTCAGATGACTTTGACGATTAATATATGATCATGTGGATGTGTCTAGAGCGTTAAAGATTGTGCATACACTTGACAAACATCAAAACTCTCACTGTCAGATACAAACAAGAAGAAGAATAATAATAATAATGGTAATAATACGTCTATATCAGTGCAACCACACATGCTTTGCTACAAGGTGGTACCAAGTGTCAATAATAATTCAGTGGCGTCTATGTAGCTATCTATGCGAGTGTTTCACAACAAAATCTATTTTTCCTTAACGAATAATATATTGTACCGAATTGGACATATATTGTCATAAGTTTTGTTTTTGATCTTGTATAGCTAAAATTCTGGACTGTTTTTTTTTTTTAATTCTAATTCTAATCTATCTTCATAGACAATGAATAATATTCAAAAGTATATTATGCATAAGTAAATTTTATATTAATTAACAAAGATTTCCCTCAGCAATTCTTGCAGTAATGGAACGGTTTATTCATCAATTTATCATGCGTTTAGTTATATGTGGTTAAAGTATTTTTAATCATGCTTCTTTTATGTGTTTGATTGAATCAAGAAGTCGAAACAAACGAGCTTGACATTTCGAATTTTTTGTTTCCCAATAAATGACTAAATAATTATGCATCAATAATAAAAGAACACATATCTGACACGCAAGAGTTTTGAAGAAGTTGAAATGATTTTCTATCACGAATGCTCCTATGAGCCTCATTCAGTGTTCAGAATATATAGTTTCCATTTTCAGGTACAACTATTTTTTTTTATAGAGAATAATGGTCATAAGGCGACAATTATCTAGCCAATTCCACGATCACTCATCACTTTGCAGGTTCTTTGATAATGCTATCTCGATTTCTTGTTGAGTCTTATTAGTCCAAAGTATTATTTTTATTTGGTAAATAATGAGCCTTACCTGAAGGACTTCCTGATCGAATATTGGCACCGTTAGTTTGAATCGTTTGAACGGGACTCGGGGGTCGTTGCGAAATCGGTGGCTCTAAGATGTCACGATATTTTGAGACCATAAGTACAGAGATGAAGTAAACTATAGCCAGGGACAGAAACTGTGCCTGCTTGGTTTCTTCCTGAAAAGCAATTATTTCATTTTTATGATATATATATATATTTTTCAGAACATGATTCACAGGAAAATCAAAAAGGATCTGCAGTTAACTCACAACATCTCTGTAAATAACAGCTCTCAGTCGATTTACATCCATGTCCTGCAGCAGCTTCTCAGCATCCTTTACAGGACTCAATTGGTTTGTCAAATTATCCACAATATTCTATAAATACAAGAGATACTATTAATGATGTACACTATTTTTTATTTTTATTGATAAAATAAAACACAGAAAACTTTAGAATAGTGTCCTCCAAACTGAAGGTTTAGGTTTAAATAAAGAAAAATTCTACTTGTTTATATGCACATACCTTTGGCGATGTTTGTGCTCCTCGAATAAGGGATTGTATGTGCTGTGATTTATTACTAGAACCAATCTGTCGGCCTAACATGCTGTACGATCTGCCACGTTCTTTACACTCTAAGCAGTTTCTAACAGCACATGTACAGACCTAAACAAGCAGTACATTTAGTAAATATAAATAATTGTAATATACGTGTGTGTTCCGTGATATAAATTCAATTATTGTACAATTTAAAGTATTTCAGTATCCTAGCAGCTCTAAATTTGCTCATAATCTGTTCGATTACAGATGTTGTTCATTTTATTATCTTCTCAAGCATCGAGAGCCAATGTCTCATGTATCTAATAAAGAATTTCTATACTGAGAAAAATATTACTACAGTTATTCAATATTATTTTGAATAGCTCTAAAAAAAATTCGTCCATTTGAAATGATTTGATCTAGTTCGATAATTTATTTTTCTGGCTTAAATGAATGATTTCAGCAGATGGCGAAAAGTAACTAGATATTCTTTTATTATAAACGTAATAATACTAATTAATAAGTTAATTGTTGAGACGAATAAATATGTCTTTAGAGTTTAAAAACAAATTAAGATATTGTAGGAACCCTCTTTATTAGTCTATCTCCAATTTCGATTTTAAGATAATATAAAAGTTTCGACAAAAAATTGTATATGATGTATCGATGACTTAATGTGATGAATGCACTAGAAGTTGGACTAGCTTGTCAATAGAAACTAATTTATATGTATAGGAAAATTATAATTGATTGGTAACTCTTGTGCCTCAATGAGTAATTGCTTCAATAATGGATATAAATCTATCTAATTCTAATGAATTATAGCACTATACAAACCAGACGTAAACATTGTCGTAGAATTCCTCCACTGGACATATTTTTTTCGGCCTCGAGTTCGCCAAAATTTAGAGAACTCGCGAAGATAAGTACATCGGCCATGTTGACTAGTCTTTGGAGGAAAGACACTGCTACCTCGATGGGCATGCCCTGAGTTGGTTCAATAACATCCAGTTCACTCTACAAAATAAAATCAATATTAATTAAACAATTATTTATACCATATATTTCTACGTTTCTTAATGAAGATTACTTACATTAGGCGAGGTTGCTGACGCTAACAAAGGCAGTAGACCTCCACAAGCAATGATCAGATTGTCTGCCAATTGAGAAATGAGATGAACCGTGTTCACGACGAATATAGCATTTTCACTGCTATTTACAAAATCCAGTACAGACTTAGTCGAATGACTGTAATAAAGAATGAACGTAAAAATATGTAACTTTTTCTTCAAATGTTCCTGCAAATATCAAATATTACCTTCTCCAGACTTGAATATCAGTTTCCAGAGAGAACAGAACATCCGAGAGCAGTCTCTGATGAATATAGGACCATTTGAATTCAGGTATTCTGAAGGGTGGTCGACTTGGTCCTGGACTGAACATTGGCCTGGTTGAAGGATTTCCCTGCTTCGCTCTCTTTGACTCTGCAGTAAATACGATATTAGTGGAAGAAAAGAATAAATGAAATTGAAGAGGTTTGTCAGATTTTCTCATTGAATTCTGGCAGTAATAATGAATGATTTCTCACCGAAATGGTTGGGATCCACCTGGGTGGACGTTGAGGCACTCCGCGGTCTTTTTTGGGGTGACGAACTTGTTCTGAGAGGAACAGGGAACGGGGGAGGATCGTCGCCATTAACTTCAGTGATCATCTCGGAGGATACATTCGGTAGGCTAGATCTGCGATGAACATCAATGTGATCCGGAGTTGATCGGGAGTCATTCATTGACGAATTGTCCTTTGCAACCACATTAGAACTAACATTTTGAGGCACACCATCGGGTAAAGTTTTAGTTGCATCACAGACCGTAGATATTGTTGGAATTTGCTGAATAGGGTTTGGCACTTGCGTCATGTTATCTACAGAACTTTGAACATTGCTACTATTACAAAGACTATCAGTTACTTCTACCTCGTCAGTTCTCACTGGAACGTCTGTTTCATTATCACTTATGCTAGTAGAAATATTGGACGGCTCCCTTGAATGTTTTTCATTTCTGTTCTCATCGTTACCATTAATAACAGCACTTTTATCTTCTGTCAAAGAGTCCACAGCGCACTCGCCATTTATTAAACCATTACTCGTTAATGGTTTTAATTTTTCGTCGTCTACGTCATCTACCTGTTCCACACAAACCGCGGAGCATTCGATTACGCTAGTTGAGCAATTGAGACTTTTTACAGTATCGTCCCCAGTGACTTCGTCAGTCTTGACGTCAACCTTGTCTTCCTCTGACGGTTCTTTTACTTCGCATTTTTCTGTTTCTGCAGTTGTCTCGACTTCACACGAAACTTGTTGATTTTCTATCGACGCATTTACTTCATCTGCATCTTCAGTATCCACAACTTTACAATCGTGATTGATTTCATTTTTTGGTTCCTCTTCAATGGCAGTAATCTTAGGAGCAATGTCACCGTTTAATTTCTCAGTAGACGACTTTGAATCTACGTTGTCAGATGAGTCAACTTTAGGAGATGTTAATTCTTGTACAGACTGTGAAGTTTCAGGGGTTTCTTTAACAAGTTCTGTTTCTTGTGAAGTGACAGACGTTTCTTTTTCTTCTGAAATAACAGACGTTTCTTCTTCGACCGATTCGCTATCCACCGTTATTTTTTCTTCTTTTAGAGTTTCATAGTCTTCTGTTGGCTCTGCTGAATCCTTTTTGGGACTCTCAATTACAGAATCTTGGGTCATTATTGTTTCTTCATCCTTTGATTCTTGCTCTATCGTCACTTCAGTTTTCTCAAGATTGTCGTCCTTGCTCTCTTCACTTTTAATGTCTGTTTCTTGTCTGTTTTCTGTCGGCTCTTCAATTTCTTTACACTCTTCAACTTCCTTGATTTCACATGACCCACTTTCTTTATCAACAACTTCAGTATCGTCTTTCTTCTCGTTAATTGACGCGTCTTCGTTATTAAGTTTCTTTTCAGTTTCTATGACTTCTGGAGCATCAGTTAATTTCTCTTCTTCGTCGACCTTCGTCTCAAGTTCCACAATTTCATTATCAGCTAATGCACCATTTTCTGGAATTGTTATCTCTTCTTTGATTACTGGTGGATCTTCCAGTGGAATTGGTGACGAATCATTTGTCATACCCTCTACAATCTCAACTACATTATTATCCACATGCTCATCTATTGCGGGCTCTTTCCCTTTTTTCAATGCTTCATCACCTGCAGAATCCGAATGCGAGTTCTCTACTTTCTGAACTTCGCTATAAAACTCGCTGGAGCTTTCAATTGAAATGATTTCGCTGGTTTCTTGAGTAGTTGGTAAAGAAATAGCTTCGCTATTCACTTCCTCATGAATTGTCGGTGTCTCTGTGTGATTTTCCACAACTGCACTCGGTGTTTCGATCTTTTCGCTCAGCCTAGAATCCAGAGAAACTGCTTCACTGGATTGCAAGGCTCCAAGATTTTCACTGCGTGATTTTACGATTGAGGGACTGCCGTCACTCTCAGTGTTGTCGATGGAATTCAAGTCACAACTGCAGGATTCTTCGAGTCGATCGTTTCCTTCCAATGCATCGTACTCTTTGTAATTTTTTTCGATGCTCTGCACGTCTTGGGACTGTTGCACGGTCCATGCTGATGGTCTGCTGTAACCATTGTTGCCAGAGTGCTGCTGATCCCAGCCGGAAATCGTGCTAATTGGTCTCTGCTGTCTTACTTCGGGGTCTGTAATATTGTCAGACCTCTGTCGCTCGTAGTGCTCGTACATTTGTGCAAACTGCAGCTTAAACTCTTCGTATGACACTTTCGAGTGAACGATAGCCAAGGTATCGACCCAAACTCGCCAGCCACCGTATTCATGCTTTATAGCATGATGAAGAAGCATTCTGAATAGCGAGTAAACCATGTCTGAGATTTTCTGCTCTTCAGTATTTTTGGGATGAATATAAGCCATGGCTATGAGCCACTCTTGCCAAACAGACATTTGAAGGACTGTACGTCGGTTCTCACGATTATTGTTACAGAGTAGAGTCATATCTGAGAGAAAGAGCTTCTTCACCTCCAACAGCTGCTCAGTCTGTTTTGATTGTCGTATCAGGGTTGCAACCACTTTCAGAATCATTGGATTTTCCAGTCGATAGTGCGATTCTGGCTCCGGATGTCTTGTATAGAGAATATGTTGACTTATGTGTTCAGTCATTATTTCGTATAGAACATTGTACGTTGGCAATAATAAGGTCTCCTCATTGAGTAACACTCGTTCGGACAATAGGGTGTACAAGTTGTGTGGACTCATCACGTCGTATTTTCGCTTATGCGTGCTACGGCTGAGGAAAAATCCAAGAAGTTTGAGGGCTTGAAGACGTATGAGTTGACTCTCTGCAGCCAGGAGTTTAAAGATTGTTCTAACGCCTTGTTTTGCGTCGAAGGCAGGCACCATCGATGAGGGATGTTCCGACGTCAGAGAAATGAGCATTTGCAAAACGTCATGTAGATTCTCATCTTCGTGCATTGTTGTTAAGTAATTGAGAATGCTCTGCAGCTCATCGTCTTTGACACCATTTCCAATCATGATCAGTTGCTTCAAAAAGAGCAGAATGTATGATCGAATAGTGAGTATGTCTTTTTGCTGTGGTCGAGGTCCATCTGCAATAATGAATTTATATATATTAGACTATATTCAAATAAATAGAATAATTCTTGTCAATTATACTGACCCATTCCTTTCGGTGTAATTCCACTTTTCGCCCGAGGATTAGCTACCCAGTAGTAATACTTGAGCGTGTGAACTGTTTGCAGTACTGTGGATACACGCCTGACGTTGGAATAAATCTGAGTATCACTGAGAAACTCTGTGGCCAAGTATGAATAAAGACGTGTTTGCACTGGGGCTGGTGTGTAAATCCATAGAGCTGGGTTGAACAAAACGTGGTCCAGCAACTGCCATGTTAGGAACGAAAAGTAAAACAACTACATTACCATGGATCTGCCTGTTCTTCGGACACGCCAATCTAGCCGACTTTCACAACTATTTATCTTTTTCTCATTGCGTTCAAATTTTCTCAATAGAAAGAATTCTCAATGGAATTGATTAAAACAGCAATTTTCGATTCTCTGTATCTACGTGGAATAATGAATTATTTGAATGTGCGAATACATGCAAAGGTGCCAGCAGGGCATAACTGAGATACATAGAGATTAATAGAGATTTGCTGACTTGAGTGGTAAAAAAAAAAAAAAAAAAAATTCTCCAAGGGCTGAATGTGAGTAACAAAAATAATCAGAAATGGTGTAATGGACATTATCAATTGAATAGGTGTTATAGACGAGAAAGCTCAAAAGTCGGTAGATTTCATGCGGTCCCAAGTGTGGAAAGCTGAATCGTATTCGCAAGAGTTATATTTTCATGCGATTTTTTTTTCTGTATCACAAAAGGTCAGTGTTTGGCCGGTAGCCAAGCGCCGGGCAACCCAATTGAAGTGGCAAAACGTGACTGATAAATCAATATACTTGTGAAATATTTTGAATAACTTTTTTTTTCTATAAGCAAATTCATGCTTTCAAAACTGATTGAATGAATTAATACAAATTGTGTCAATTAAGCTTTTTTGTGAAGTGAAAAAAAATATTGCGCAGCATATATTTAGGAAGATTTCTAGTCAATAAAAATAGTGAGCAAATTTTTTAAAATATATCAAAAAGCTGAAAAATTTTTATCAAAGAAAATTAGTTTTCAAAAGAGAAAACGCAATAATAAAGGTTGTACCTGTTTTAATAATAGGTCGCTGTTTGCGCTGAGACACGTGACAAGGTGTTTCGTGAGTTCCAAAAATGAAGCAAGAACTTCAGTGGTGAGATGCTCTCGACTCGCTCGTTGCAGCATAAAACTAATCACTAGAAACCCTCGGTTTTGTACCATATGTTGCTGTACTGTCTGCGAAGTTTCCACGAGGTCGCAGATGAATCCTAAGAGTTTTGAACTGTGGATAGAATAATTGCATTGAGAATTTTCAAGTTAACTCAGAGATTTTCGTGACGGTTGATGAATAATGTTCATATTACCAGAGCATGGGGTCTCGCTTAATGTCGTTCGGTGCTATACAATCATAAGGCATGTCTAGTTGTGAGAATAATGGAAACAAAACTTGAATTCCACCTATGGAATTCAGAGTACTGTGTATGGAATGTGTAATAACGGCTTTAACGTCCTGAAAGTAAAGTATTTAATTAATTACGTAGACATTTGTAATCTTTCGTTCATCCATTTAAACAGGTTTATCATCTTACTATAATGCATCAGATGGTGAGTATTACCATTGAAAAATTATTGTCACCAGATTGAACAGAATAAATAGCAAGTAATAAACGAATAAGTAAACAACTGTTAACATGAAAAGAAATAAATATAGTGTATTCTTTTATGTTGATAGTATTTCACTTATTCTGTAATTGATGGGTTTATCACTTATTCCATTAAACTGAGTGAAAATAGTTCTTGAGTCGTATACATACTCACCTCGCTGATCAAAGCCTGGTAAATTTCAAGAAAGGTATAAAGGAGTACCTGTAGCATGAGCGCGTGTGGTGTGTGAACAAAGTAAGAAACATTTCCCTTTGGTGCACTTTGCAGGCACAGTTGAGAATCCGTCGCTACCGGGTTGTACATGAACACAATTGCATTCGACAGCTTGCCGTCGTACAGCACCTGAATTTAATGAATGCTTCAATTATTATTTATACAAAGGACTGTTATTTACTTCAACTCTATACACTCAAGTGCGGCAAAATCAATTTCTGTAGCTATAAAATATAGTGCACAAATATTCATATATACTTCATAACACAATAATAGTAATTAACATTTTGCTTACACCCACCTGTAAAATATATACACAAAACAAGCATTGGCAAAACATTCTTTAATATATCATCACTCTGGTTTTCATGCTATAACTAGAATTAAAAAAATATATACGGCAGAAAACATTCTGGGAGATAAGAATAACTTATATACTTATACTACTTGAAAGTATAAACGTAATTTTACTGATTTATAAATAATTCTTTAGCGACAATATTACCTCGATTGAACGCGAATAACTTGAATTAAGTCTCGAAATAAATAGTAATTAAATTAATACGGAGAAAAGAAAACGAAAAAATGCTTACAGTTTGCGTACTTTGGTCCGCCATGCTTGCAAGCTCCAGCTCATCACTCACCCTTTTGTGATTGTCGGGTAGATTCAGGTAACACTCGTTGTCAAACCGGAATTGACTCTGCAACGTAAAGCACATCGTTTATTACTCTAATAATCGATGGTGTTCATTAGTACTGAATAATAGTTTCACTAATGAGCGCTCACTTTATATCCAGGTCCTAATCTGTGCATTGCACAAATTTGATGAGTTGTGAGTGCTTCACTGAACAGATATATTGCGCTCATCTGCCCACAAAACACTCGCTCCTCGTCCAATTCCGGAGTGGCTCCGATGTAGCACTTGTCGAAGGGCTGCAAGGGATTACGGATTTGAGTGAAATCTAAGATTAACCATTTTTTAAAATAATGTTTGCGTGTATTTTAAAAGGATGTACGTACGTCATTCGTCGACACGAACCAAGCCATCTCGGTACTTGATGCGAGCTGGCCATTAACTAAACATTTTATTTCGCTCTTCGTCCACCTATTGTATATGTACACTATCGCAATCATGTACCACTAAAAAGGAAACGATAAAGTAGAGAGTGAATATTATTTTGTTTTAAACATTATAACTGAAGAAAAATGGGAAAACAAATATATTTTTTGATTTACCTTCCTAGGCTGAAATTCGTATTTGACACAATGCTGGAAGCCCTTGCCTTTCACTTTCATTGATGTGAGGACCAAGCAATTTCCGACGAAATGAGCCGAGTAACCCACTCCTTTGCTTGTCTTGAAACTGCAAATGGAAGGACGTGAATAACTTATTAATCCTGTCTCGTAAAGGTACAAAGGATATATTTTAGTTTAACAGTATTTAGTTATTTAATCATGGTCGTTCTGCTGCTTCACATACACTTTGTGCATATAAAGCATTTGATCACACAACGACGAGTGATTAAAATTCTTCTTAACATTTCTACAGGAGAGCTGAAGAAGAGTTTAATGATGAATACATTCAACGATCTACTAACGACAGGCTCAAAGAAGGCAAAGGAGAGACATCTCACTTGAGAAGCAACGCGAGTGTACTTGTCGGAAGTGCACTCACCAGTAGAGGTAAGGCTTTTCTCTCTCGATATTGACGGAGTTGATAGGGTCGAGGCGGAACCACGTGGTGAATGTGAAGCCACTTTCATACGGCCACCTTGCCATTGGTGGTAATACGACAGCCTGGAAAATTAAATTTAATTTAAAAGAATAAGTTAACTAGGTAGCTATGTACAAACAGATTTATGATATGATTCATATCTTGCTACACAAGTCATATACTACAAAATATAATAATTTTTGTATATTTTACACTTGAAATACTTAGTATATTATTCCATAAAAAAATTCAATTACGGTCATCGGCCGTTTAAGCCAGAGACAAGGGTTTAAACGTTCACATTTGATTTTGGATAGTTCCTATCTTATTTTACACAAACAAAATCTGTAGAATAAATGCCCCAGACGTATATGAATTAATACATGATTAGTCAATATTATTTCATCACTAAAATCTTTGTTTAATGCTCTCGAAAACTCGATTTATCGAAGAAACTTTGCTAAAGCGGTATACCAAGCAGTTTGTAGTTAAACTTGCCACCTGGTTACCGGCACAAGTTCCACGTTCCATCATGTGGTTAATCCAACCGTGCTGACGGCTACGTCGAGTCTAGTTACTAAGTCAACGTTTATATAGAACTTTGCCGCAATTGTTATTAATATTATAATAATATATTGGGGGCATCCAAACATTCAATATTTTTCTGTAGATTGGAATTCTCTTGGTAAAAACGAAATTATTGGAAATACTTTACAAGCTTCCAGAGAGGAATCCAATCTCATGCCACGAATAGTAGGGCTGAGTTCAGCGGAATCGTTAAATTCCAGATGAAATTGAACATCCCTCTGGCATGTCATATTTCCTGTTCCGTTTTTTTTTTTCATTGCCAATAAAATCGCTTCGCGAGAGATACGACTTAACGTGTGGTATTTCGTTGATTACAGTGTGTGTCTATGGCAACTTACGGATCCTTTTCTCCCGGGAAAACTGAAAAACACGTCGGGTCCATTCCGTTGTGGCATCTGGCGTAGCACATTCAACAGTTTTGCTGAATGTCGTGGCTGCAAATAGCCAAGAAAAAATCATTAAGCTTCTTACAATCATCGTTTCAAAACATAACGATAAACGTTATGCTATCATAATATTGCTGCTTCATACCCATTTTCCTTTAACTGCCTTCATTGCGCCAAACAGAAGCTTCAATTCTTTCACTGTTATACTGTAACTCGCTAGTACACCAAGCATGTCGATCAGTAAATCTGAAAGTAAACGACGAACACGTGCGTAACATCATAAGTCAAGCGTTTTCCAATTGTAAGATATGCTTTATACCTGCGACAACTGTTTCTGCTCGCGACAAACGATGGAGAACGTGTTCTATTAGGCTGACATCTGTGCACGCCTGCAGATTTCTTACGCTCTTCCTCAATATTGCGATGAAGACACTCCATATCTCCGCCTGAAAGTCAGAAATTACAGCATATAATTATTTCAATTCATTTATTAAGTAAAAATAGAAATTCTCAAAAATTAACAAACGATATCCAATGTTATTAATATAGGCCTTTTTCACTATAAATTCGTTTGACCAATGAGACAAATGTTTTACAAATTATAACGATGGCAGAAAAATGAACATACAGAAATAATCAAATTAATTTGGCTCTCTCGAGAGCTTTCGTTTGATCTGAGTTGTAGTTGAATGCCGTTCTAGAGAGTGAGACTGGCACACAGAGCATGTACATAAGTTGCAACCCTTACAATCAAATTAATTCTCAGCGCCGCCTTAAGTGCCATGGAAACGTAATTTCCTCTTGGCTTTCTTGTTTCCTGTCGGAAGGCTCTTTACAAGCGCACTTTTCTATATCTCTCCGCCTTTTATTTGAAGTGCCATTAGAAGAATGAAATTGAAAATTAATAGAATAGAATGGTACTTTTCATACATGAAACGGCTGGAAGTTTAATATCAGTGAAATTCCTTATCTCACCTGGAGCACATAGTCACTCAGTATTATTAATAACTTCTGGGGTGGCAAATATTAGTTTGCCCTTGAAACTCTGAAAACTGAATTGAAGGAGATGGGTAAGTATACGTATACTCATGAGTTAGAGAGGAATTAATTGGCAATATACCGAAAATTCCCTGGTTTTCCTCTCAATTGAACTGCACTAGACTTGTCTGCAAGGTTGCCTCCTATATCGCTGTCAGAATATTCGCCCGAGGGAATAGGTATATATATAACCATAGCTATAAGACGTGATGCTTCGATGTAAATTCAAAGATCTCTTCCTCGTGGTACACATTACGAATACCGAACATGGCATATTTACGAGAAGTCGTAATATTAGTCGGCGCTTTACGTTTTCTACGACATTCCGTTTTTATTACATTCCCTGGCGTTATTACGATATTGTCACGCTTCGCTTATATTTATATCATCGTGTATGACTATAGATCAAGAATTCAATTGAGAAAAAAAAATAGCTCAGCAATGCCAAAAATGAACACTCAGTGTTCTATTCATTAGGAAGAATTATAGAAATTGGGAAAAAAATGGAGAAAAATTATAAAAAAAAAAACAAATCAGAAAAGATTTATATTCTTATTTCTCTAATTATATTTCATTACATATGTTCAGTTGAGTGTTTCATTAACTATTTCACATTCAATATTTTTATTTTACATTGTGGATATCATCAAGAGCATGAGTAGTTGGACAGAAAGGGTTTCGTTTGCGTCAAAGCGCCTGCAATGTGAAATAGATCGAATTTTATCAGGCAAAGTGCACACGTGAATGATTACGTGTAATTTCCAGCTTAGAACTGTTCAACCCTCTGTTATGCGATATCTCACCCCCCCCCCCTCTTTTTTTATTTAACTTGAAGCGGTATCATGTTTCCATTTTATTTGCCATTCATCAAATGCATTTAATTCGGATTGCGTATACGTACGGTGCGTGAGCTTCAGTTTTTTAATTAAAAAATAACTTGATGAGAAAATAAATTTAAATGATAGTTCATTCAATTAACTGGAACGAGAAGTTTAATGGTGTAATATTCATCGTTGCTCGACAACGTCAGTAATTCGTGCGTGCCACGTGCATTAGCAATGGTTATGAAAAGGTGGTGTCCATCATATACCATAAATATATATACAACAAGCAAAACGAGACTACGTAATTAAATCACTTGGTCCTCTTCGTCGTCGTCTCACTAAAACGGTTCACAAATTTACGAGGGAGCAGTTTAATCCGTAGCTGATATGCAGAGGAGGCCGATGACGAGAGCTTGGAATATCCGTTGATAGCCATTCGCCACTTTCCGGGCCCTCCAACTTTCTGAACAGTGAAACTCGATTTCACACACGGCAATATGCAAAAGTTGAGGAAACTACCGAGCAGGATAATCGGGTATGCTCTATACTAGACAATCTTCTGCAGAATCAAGTAAAACGTGATTTTCCCAGTGTGTCGAAAAGCCATTCTATCAAAACTTTCATTCATTTCTCATGCTTTATACGTCACAATTCAGCACAAATTCACGAGCTCTATGTCCAACGTAGAATTGACAACAAAACATTGCGTAGCTAAGGTTTAGTTACATGTTAAACATTTGAAACTGTATTGTACAGTGATTTATACGTCATTTATTATTGATTATGTATTCGTTACAAAGTTTGATGAAGTTTCAATAAACACACGAAACGTCGCAACTGGCAATGACATTGTTTTCAAGTGATTTTTGTCTTTCAGTCCACTTCTGCGTGATAAACATAATTCGGCACAAAGTCAACTTGAGGATATATGGTATATACATATATCTAGTTATAAACAGAATTATGATATAATATGAAAAATTAATTTGATAATATATCGTGAATTGTTTTACTAGGTTTTTTTGAGTTTATTCTGACACTTCAGAGAGCAATGAAAATTCAGGGTCCAGTGCCTTTCTGCTATTCTAATTTCCTCGCTTCTCTTTATGGTCGAACTCATTTAGCAACAGCGCAGCAACTAACTCAGTCACCTGTAGTTAAAACATGATCCCACTTGAATTATTCCATAAACCATATTACCATTACCATTGCCATTACTTCTAATAAAATGGAGAATTTCATAATGCAACATTATAAACACTTCGTTCAGTCAAGGTGGAACTCTCGTATTAAAATTGAATATTTAATCTATACAGCAAACTTTTATCATAAAAATGATTCTATTTTAATTATTTTAAATTATAAATTCTGTACATAAATGGAAGTAGTTATGTTTGATTAAAATAATTAATTGAAACAACTATTGACATGGATTTTCAAAGAGAAGCATCCTCGCTAGTTCGTCGTCATCTTTGATGCGAATAAAATGAGTGGAGTGAAACGGCCATTTCATTAACGGACACGCTTTTAAAGTTTCACTTAAGTGGTTTGATAAATGAATGACATTATACTACTACTCGAGGAACAGAGACGTCGACGTTAACGAGGTGCAGACGGTGATGAAGGCAAAAATGAATTTTTGTAGAAAAAAAAAAAATTAAAAAATAGATAAATAGTGTCTATGACATTCGTTTTGATGCGGTGCATTATCACAGAGGGATAATATAGTACGTCGTAAACCAAAATCTAGCATCAAGCAACCACAGTAAACCCAACAAAGTTCATACCTTTGTGTATAGTATATCTCTCCATGC
>JABSMT010016844.1:0-17482 GCA_018902335.1 Eumacrocentrus americanus | reverse complement strand
ATATATATATATATAAACACATCAGTGTCCTGGCATACACATCTTTCATCGTGATTCTCCACAAATTCTCATAGGGACGTCACGTAACTGGAGCTAAAAAAAAGAACTCATGTAAGGCATTTCAAAATTTTTCTCATCCATCTGCAATGTATTAAATTGATGGCTTACACGTGGAGCAGCGTAAAGTGGCTTCTTCCATGATGGTCATCAGTGATGTGAGGTAATCCCTTATATATCTCTAACTAATTACACTGGCGCCAGAATTCTATGAATACAAATAAATAATACACATTAATAACATTTTTTAGGTCACAATGATGCTGCAATTTGAGAAGCGATACAGACTCAATGTCATGGCGTCGTGGACTGGCAAAAACATGATTTATCAACAGTGGGAAATATAAATGGGGAGCTGTAGGATATAGGTGGCATCGAAAGTGAGACAGAGGGATGGACGCACGCACCCAACGCATCAATCTTCTTCGCCAACAATGTTCGCGTAAATTACCCTCATCGATATCAAAGTGACGAGGGGAGTGAACCGTGCAAGAATGGTGAGAGGGCGATGAGAAGGACATACAGAGAGGGTGGACACCCCTTATCGTACGAGTTAGAAATCGAGTTTGCTGAGCGCACTCTCTCATAAAATCTCCTCGTCGATTTTCCCTTTGATGATTATTCCCGCTCGTGTACAGTCTTCTTGAATGTCTCAAGGGTGAATTAAGATCTCACTTTCACTCTCTGCGTTATAAAGTATGCTCACTTTGTGCCAATAACTGTTGGAGCGGAACAAAAGATGTTTTTAAAGAGTGGTTGAACCAGCATCATGATATAGGATTATATGTACATATAATATATATAGAATAAAGAATGGGAGAAGCTTTTTGCGTCTTCCTAGCTAGCTGGATATCAACGTTGAGACTGGAACGTTAAAGTTCTTTCAGAATCAGCGCCGTTTACTGGAGAAACGATACCACGCTTAATGTACCGTTATGATCTTTATAGCCGTCGTTTATGGGCACGCTCACAGGATCGAGTTTTCACACCGGAATGACTATACACATACATATAATACACATACTCTTTCTCGGGTTTTGCACGCACCGCGTCATAAAGAAAAGCCCTCTCTTCTAACGCATACCCAGACATCGATTTACAACTCTACGTTTCCAATAAAAACTTTCTGCGTTATGTGTCGCGGAATATCAAAGTCTCCAGGCCAATTTACAACTCTTCTGACAAGCTTTCTTCGTAGCTTCTTTCCTCTACATCTTCCACCTATAACATACCGTTATTGCAATCTTATGCTACCAATTTGTCTTGAAATCATTCCTACTTACTAGCAGACGTTTTTATTTAAAAGGGAAATTCGCTTGTTAAATTATATCAAGTCCATCTGCTGAGGATGATTATCTTAATGAAGCCTATCTTAATTATTTCCAATCACACTGAAGGATATGATGGTTCCCTCGCCCTTCGTAACTGCATTAATTGCAAAATGTCTTCAAAGGCCCCAGTAAAGACGGCGACGATGACTACTTTATTTCCTCTCTCGACGATTTTACTTCACAGCTCTGCTCTCTTCGATCGAGTGTTTTAATCACGACCTTTTCGCGCCGTCGACTATTTTTCTCGGCTCTCCTCATCGCCTTCGGTGGCTAATTCGTTCATTCACTCGACGACTCGACGCTCGATAGCGCGTAAATCACTTCCTGAAGTATTAAGAGGGTCGAGAAAAAAAATAAGAGCATCTCTTCTTTTCCTTGCCTGATGATGATACTCGACACGAATTAATCCCGAGATTGTATTGGACTATAATTAATACTAATTATTTTTCATCCAGCATGATAATTAATTATTTTGTAAGCATTTAGTTTTTATATTTTTTCTAGAGGTTATTATCTATTTTTTTTCTTTTAACTTTAGATGTCTTGGCTCAACAACGATTGCAAACCACAAATTAGTTAGTCTTTTCGAAAACCTATAAAGGAATTCATTTGAAATAATTAAAAACACACCAGGGGTTTTTTTTCAGAGACTGTTGCAGCATGTCACAGAGTCTAATCTGATGGGCTATAAATACCATCACCATATCAGGGGTGATGCTTCAACCCGACATCCATCATGCGAATCTGATTCTCTCTCCCAGCCACACTGCACTGTCGAAGAAAATTAACACGTTCTCCTAGCGTGAAGCCTTATCTTCATTCCTATAGCTTTATTCATGGCTTTTCATCGTGCTTGAACGATGGAAAAAGGGAGAGATTCTCACCCTGCAGGCTGCTCCTGAGATCAGCCATGGAAAACCAGGAGCTGCTCTCGCGTAATGGCATCTTATCCACGGCCATCTATATGCAGATTCACGTCGCGTGCACTTAAGTGCACCGTTTTTAAATGCAGGCGTAGCCGTGCGCGCCAGAGTAAGAGAAGTATAAAGGCGCGTAGGCTAGCTAGCTAGCTAGCTAGCTCTCCGCACGCCTGGAGGCTTTATCGTATTGGGGATCGCAGTGACAAGCCTTGCGGTAATACGATCCAGCTGATACGACGACCAGAGTACTGTCGAGTCCTATACGGTGCTTGAGGTTAATTGCCAACCCTCAACGATTATCATCTTTACTATTATTGCACTTCAGCTAATACCATCTTTGGTCAATGGCATTTGCAGAGCTGGATCATTTCTGGTTCTTATCACGGGACCACGCTCGTACCATCATCATCAAAACCAGCAGGAGTACAATGAAGTCCATGATTCTGGACCAATATTCCTGCGGTTAATGTCTTCAAGTGATTTAGGAGAAAATTGATGGTTGATGCTGGGGGAACGTTGAGTGTATAGACACTGGTTAAACGAGAATTGGACGGCTATTATGCTGGATATCGCCATTGGGTAGTTATATAGCTATGGTCCACGGTAAATCACGTCGGCAAGTGAGTGCTGGGCCTGCTTTCCGACTATGCTTGCTTCGTACCTGTAACGTGTCCCAGCATAGGTATAGTACGTTTCTCTATAGCCCTTCATACATGCATATGTATAGATTAAACGTGTTGATGCAAACGCGTGCTCACGATAATAGCTCGCGTGTGCGTCCTTCCCTAAACGCGAACGTGATAGCGATTTTATCTACCCCTTGTCTACACACCGTTGATTCAAGCGCTCATCAGGGCGCGGGTGAGCCGAATTGTCTGATGCATGAAGAGGCTTTCGTGGCAGAAACTGTGGATTTCTCTGTAATGAAGTACACTAGTCTTTGATGCTATGTCTTTTAGGCAGCCAAGATGAGCTAAAGTGTCTGCAAAAGTCAACAAAATAACAGTGAATTATATTAGATACAGGACAGAGAGGAATGAATGATCAAGAGTTGCTACTGTGAAGGAAGATGCTATTTAATTGCTGTACTTACTTAATTGCAAAGTTTGATGAATTTTTAGTTTGCTGACGAAGAAAAGGCCATTTCACGCAGTAAGAGATTTTTCAACGTGAGACACATAAATTTTCAATTTTATCCTAGCGCGAAATGGCGAACAAGTTTAATTGAGGGGTCGTCTCCGTGGCCGGCGCCGCTACAAACTTTTTAAAGCATTTCCATGGTCGAGTTAGAACTGCGCGTCGCTGCTTTTACTCCCTCGTTGCTTCTTCCTTCATCGGTGAAGTATAAGCTCATAGTATACACAAAAAGTGCTTTCAAGAAAGGAAACTAGTTTTGATCTGCGACTAGACGAGAGTGTGCTGGTTATAGACTTTGGGCAAACACTGGGTGTTACCATAGACACCCGACGAGCACTTGCCATCACTGCGTCCTGGCCAGTCCTGGAATTATTGCTTTGAGTCTCATAGCTTCTATCACAAAATGTAAAATGAAGAAATTCAAAAAGGAAATTTTAATAATGATTTCGTATTAATTCAGTAGTGAAGTGTTAAAAGAGGATAAATCAAAAATTATGAAAATTTTTAGACACTTTCATATTTACGAATATCTCAAAAACCGTGGGAGATTCGATAAAATCTTATAGAACCTTTTTTGTAGAGAATTAAATTCTCTACAAAAGCGGTTCTTTGCATTTTTATCGTATCTCTCATAGTTTTCTAGATATAATCAATTTTGTAAAAAACATTTTAATGAAAACGTTATCTCGATCTATCTTCTTTTATAGTTTCACTACAGAATTTACGACTACTGATTGATGATGCTCGTAATACTCTATCACTTTGGAAGGTAAATTCAAACAGGAGTCAACATTTGTCCGTATGAATTGAAATTATCGCATGCCTCTCATAAAAATTCGATTTTTTAATTTTTTCTTCCAATCTTATTACTCTCATGAACCTTTAAGACTCGAGTCTCAAGCTTCAAAATTGCGACACTTCCGGGGAAAGAGGGTGGCAAAAAACGGAGATGTCGATCTCGCGATCTCTGCCGAGAGGCTGAGTAGAGGGGTAAAAGGTGCGCACGCAGTTGGCTCGACCACGCTGCCTCGATCCTCGTGGCTCCTCCGCACGCTCCTTCCTCTTTCAGTAACTCCGGCACCGTTGCAACGTGAGTTTCGTGCCGCGTTCCGTCCCAATCCGCTGCTTTCGTGTCGAAATACACATTGTTTACATCAGCAAATCGTGAGTAATCCACCTAATCCAATGCAATTCATTCGTATTTACGCGTGTTCCAATTGATTACCATACGTATTATTTACAGAAAAACGATTGGTACACCTTTTAAATTTGTTTGTGGTGTCAGTGAAGTTTCATTGAACGTTTCAGTGCAGTGAATGGCATGTTTGTGGCCTAAAACGAGCTCTCGAAACGTTCAGAGACCATGGCATTGGCATTGTTGACGTTCCTGTCGGCCCTCGCAGTCCTGGCGTCGTCGGGTCTTGCGGCTACGTCACATACAGTCATCCTCAAATGCTGCAAACACGGCGAGGAACTGTCAATGACCGTCGAACCCAAATGCGTGGCAAGCACAACAGCTTGGAAACCATTTATATATTCGCCATCGCGACAAAGCGCTCTAGCACATCCACCTTCCGAGTGGATCATCAAGGAAGCAACAAGGCCCCAATGCCGCGACGATCGTGTCCTCACCTTTGTCGCCTACAGCAGTTATACGCCCTATATCATCCTCGATATTGGCGATGCGGTACTTGAGGCAGGAAGCGGAGCGAATTTCACGTCCAATGAATACTGCGCGGATTCCAAGGCTCTTCTTGCTTGCATGCCCAGGAAGGTCGAGGCTAACAGGGCCGCTGCCACTATGCGGCCCAGGGTCTACAGATGTTGCGGCGAGAATGCCGTCTTTTATGAAGAACGGTATAAGATTTTGGATTTACTGGATTTTGGCATGTTTTGGCAAAATTTTGTATATCTAGAACATTATACGAGATAACGATAATGAAACGTATATGTTTTAGATACAACATTTAATTTCGCACTAAAAATGTATATGTATGTATTTCGTATAGTTGAGATACAGTGTATTGATGTAACAAATGTTATAGAGAGTGTTTTATTAATTAACAACGAAATTGGTACGACCTTTCGATCGTAAATTATTGAAGATACGGTGGAACAACATATACATTTTTTGTAGAGAATTTGATTTATTAGAAAAAATGTATATGTTTTAGTATCATAGATCGTATGGTTTTCGAGATATCTTGAAAAAAGCAACCATTAATTTTGTAGAGACGCGGTAAAAGATGTCGAGATATCTTTTTCGTTAAAATGTTTTATAAAATTGATTATATCTTGAAAACTGTGGGAGATACGACAAAAATGTAAGGGAGCTTTTTTGTAGAGAATTCTATTTTCTACAAAAAATGTTCAATACGATTTTGTCGTATCCTTCAAAGTTTTTGAGATATTTGTAGAAATAGAAGGGTCTGAAATTTTTCATAACTTTGGAGTTATCTTCCTTTAGCGCTTCGCTACTGAATTTTTTGAACATCTACAATTCGTGATTTTTTTTTTTTTTTTTTTGAGAGAAATTAGTAAAACTTGTCTTTCTTTTTTCCAGACATACTTGTATCAATCAAAAAGATCCAGAAGATGCCGAACCACTTCTTCCCAATATCTCATCGATTGTCGACTTGGTGCCGGGTTTTCCAGCTTGTAATCGTCCGGACAACTTCACAATTATCGGTGAAACGAAAGACTCATTTCTCCAGCCCGACGGTGGTTTGAAAGTCGACGGAATATCACTACCATCTTCGCAGTACTGCGTGGAGAGAATCAAAGAGCTGGGTGGCAAAGCCAAGGTCTTTGCCTGTGCTGAGCACGCGCCTCGTCGGTGAGGAATTTCTTCCTTAATTCTATTCATTTATTTTTATTTTTTAAATACGAACCCAAGAGGAATCGGGACCGCCTGCCCTTCTGGCCCTGTTTTACTTTTGAAAGGAGAACCAGGTCGATGTAATTGGCATAGAGATTAAAATAGAGGTAAACTCGAGTGGACAAAAAAATTGAGAGGCTGAGCCCTAGCTAGAGGGCCTCAGGCAGTATTCAGGGGCCTGTACAATCGTAAATTCATGCCCTCGGCGGCACACAAAAGCCGACGCGCCACCGATCTGGAGCCGTTCCAATCGTTAAGCGCGAAACGGAACCTCGTAAAAAACGCGAACGGTTGTAATATAACGATCGCCCATTGGGAACATACCGGGACGCACTATTTTCGCTCTCTCATTTTCATTCTCTTCCTCTCTGGCCCTTTCTGTGACTCATCGATGGGCTATTGAACGTAAAACCATGGGGTTTCTGGTTTCACCCCATGAGACACTCTTTTTCGGATCACATTCTAATCGATTCCACTGTCTCTATAAAGATGCAAGACATCTGCCCGTGTGTTGGATAATTGGATATAAAAAGAAGGGAACAACAATTTTAACAACAAAATATGAATATCTTAAGGTTTATGTTCTGTTGTAAAAATTCCGCGTGGGTTTCATAACGACGTCCATCTTCTACATGGAGAATGGACTCTGGAATGCTGCGGGAACTAACCTTGGGACGTAGACGCTTATGCGACGATCATGGTTCGACGAACGATAATTCTCATGTAACTTTGAAAAATCAGGAGCTAAAGTCTATTATACCACATATGTGTGTATCTTTGGCTGATAAGAATTTCTCTCTCTTCTATAGATGAATTATATATATACAAAGAGAGAGAAAGTTTGAGTGAAAATAAATTCGTTGAGTCTCATAAGACTCATAACGCACACTTGTGATATATAACTAATAAATATAAGTCTAAATTCAGGACTCTTGGGCTTCAGCATCCGGTTCACGTATCGCTTTCACTCGTCGTGACTTTCACTAAAAAATGGTTTTAACAGCTGCCGATGGCAGGAAACGTATCTCCATTTTTTTTCGTCTTTAGCCATGAGTTTGTTGCATCTCTTTGACGGCGAATCGATAAAATCGATTTAATTACCGTAAGCTCTCGCACGGTCCCAAGAGCGACGGTGCCAACGTGTGCAGGAAAAGCGTGGAAAATCGATGCAGAAGCGGTTTAGAATTTAATTAAAACCTCTCTCCGCGTAAAAGTCCACTCGTTTTGCTCCTCAAAAAGTCTCGGGCAAAGTCGAGAGGCTGCGGCTCCCTTTTATTTATCCAGGGAAACTTCATTTCTTAATTTTCCTCCCTAGTGAATTCACGACAAGACATTTTTTACATAATATAATATTGAAAAGAACTATATGAACAAAATTATTTTATGAGTAAAATTATTTTCAGGACAATGACAGAGGAGATGGATATAAGGTTCCTGATGTATCCGATAAGCATCATCATCAGCGCAATCTTCCTGGCAGCGACCCTGGCCACAGGCTGGCTTCTTCCTGCCTCCCATCACGTTCTCCACTGGAGATGCCAGACTCATCACGTCGTATGCCTCATGCTTGGCGATTTGCTCATGGCAGTTATTCAGCTTGCCAGTGGCTCACTTCCGGGCGGTAGTTGTAAACTAATCGGTGAGCTTAATTGTCGTCATTTTTATATTCCATTTAGCCCCATTGTTTTTCCTTTGATATGTATACAATATTCTGCCGTGGGGAAAATATGTCGATAACTCTTGGCCCAAAGCGAATTGAACTAGAAAAACGATTACGATCTCTGTTTTAATTGTCCCACCGATTGCCCCTATAACTGATAAAATCAACGGTGCGTTATAACTACCCGGAAATACAAACGTTGTCCTCTGGATTTGTCGCTGGGGCAGTATGGTAAAAATGAAAAATATTGAGGGCTTTTTTTTTATAAACGAAGTTGCACACTTTTTGCTATCAATTTTTATCATTTTCATCCAATAGTTATTATTACGTTAAACGATTGTGCCTAGTCAGGCGAAGAGTTAAAACCAATTCAGCGTGAGAATTTGAATCTCCCGGGTATACTCTTGGCCGTTTTGTCTCTCTTTCTCTCTCTGGTTCTCCTTTATCCACACCCACTGGCTCCAGATCCGACGTTATTTGCCGGGGCGTTTACCCTCCCCCGAAACTACCCTCGGGTAATTATTCGGATGATCGTGGTAATCCCTCGCAAAGCCTCGGTTCGCGCGCCTCGTCGATTCGTTCCGATCGCCGGAATCGATTAGTCTATCCACGTGATGCTGGGGCTTTAGCGAGCATAGAGAGAGTGGAAATGGCATCAGTGGTTGTCAATCGTAGCAAATAGATTTAAACACAGGCAGTAGATTGATTGGTAACGTTGAATCAACTCAATGGCAATAAACAATAAAGAGTACATTCAACTGATGGGCTTTTAGAAATTATCCAGATTAAATTGGATTAAAGTTACAATTTTAAAGCGTTATAAAGAGAAAAAGAATTTATTCCTCTTTTGGCAAGTTCAGTCTATTAAGGCGACGGTCAAAGTCATTGCGCCAAATGCTGCAATCTTGAGGTAAAGGTCGAGGACCTGTGGTCCACCTCACGAGAGAGGAGAAAGTGGAACGGTACGGCTGAGCGTTGACCCACATACTCTGGTGAGAGAAAGAACGACATCGAAAAAAAGAGAAAACGAATGGAAAAAGAGAGAAGAAGAAAAAGAAGAAGAAGAAGAAGTAGAAACGAGTATAGTGGCAATCGGTCGACTACTCTTCTCCGTCTTTCTCTATTCCACCAAGAGTCTCTCGACCTTTGAAATCAAACGTCAGGGAATTTCCGGGGGTCTCTGAACTTTCACTCAAACATACAAAACTCCTGGATTTTTCAACACGTCGAAAAAACCCACGATTTATTATCTTAAGTATTGTGACGGTGTCTGTGTTTTATTTGTAAATAAAATTTTCACATGAACACTTAAAAAATCATAAATATAATAAGCCGTATGTTTTACTTCATCCGGATAATTTTACAAGAATTTGCAAACATGAGCATTGACTCATGTTGCAGGCGACTAAGCAACACGACTGCGTTTAAAGAAAAAAATTATTTTCGTTGCAAAAGTCGTGATGCAATGTAAATCGTTTCCCGTATACCTATGTATCGAAAAAAATGTTGTAGACGACTACTAACTTTCCAAGCAATCATCAAGGCATGCTGCACGTTGGTGCTGACTGCGTCCTTGTTTGATGGGAACGTCCACTACACACATAGGTAGTCAATCTGAGAATATAATAATTGACCTTCCTTTCTAATGCAGTCTACATAATTTATTTTATTTTTCCGATCCGCAATCTTCCATTGTGAATCAGTGAATTCCATCATCTTGTGGATTGTTATTAAAAGACTATATAAATGTTACGATGCACTTAACGACTTTAATAGCTTTTGTTTCCACAGTAGACTATTGTCTTCTGTGGTTTCAAGTTTGTCATGTGGTTCGAAACAAGCATCGCATCAAGCTATATATAGGTACGAGGAATAGAAGCAAAATTACTTATCGCACGAATCTTAAACGACTGTCTCGGGAACCATTTCCTCTTCTATCTTTCCCTCATCCTTATTCGCTCTTCCCCAGGGCGATATCGTTCGTTCCCGACCTTTCTCACAACGACCCTTGTTACGTTGGAAAACACTTTTCTGGGTCTAGGTCGAAGCATGTATATAACTTAAAGTTTGACCGAGTTTGAGAGCTTTCTTTCAGTATTTTGCAAGGAATATTTCAAAGAACCAGTCTATATTCCAATGAGAAATTCATACTTGACCTCTATTGATACTCCTAAAAGATATATATTTAATCAGTCATTGATTGTTGGGAACAATGGCGATTGTTCAACGATAAATGCCGGTCATTGTCGATGACAATCTGGAGGCACATCATGCTTGGTTTCCTCCGGATACGGGCGCTCTATGAACCAAACTTACACGTTATTCCAGTATCAGAAACTTGGATAAACGAGTGCCAGTGAGATTATATTGCAGGAGTAGATGAGCGACTGTAGGCCACCCATCCACACAACGAACTCTTTATTGGACTGGAACTAAGCGAAAGAGTGAAAAATTGAAATAAATAACCACAAGCAAACATGCATTCTCTTGAAAAACAAAGATGGATACGACGTTCATTCGAGTGAGCTATTACTGGCCAAATTGGTTTTTTGAACTCTTTCTCTGTTTTAACTTGCTGACCTTGAATTCCAGAGTCTCGGCGTCGAGGATCCGTTGAATTTCTTACTTTACCAGCGTTCAATGACTCTCCTGATGGTGATACACGATTGGAAAGGAACTTGGAGTGTATTGGAGACGACCAATCGGCATGTCACCCTATCATATAGTGCACACGTGCTCCCACAACGCACTCGCGCGTGTGCATAAACACATTGCCAGTGCGGAAAAAGCGCACGTATAGTCCAACGAACGCAGAGTTATGCACGCTCACGTATCGAGCTCGTTTGACTTTTTACAAGCTCAACCAGGGTACATACAGCCAGAGTCTCTCGTTCGTTCCGCAAGAAAAAGGTCCATCAGCTTTGATACACATGCAAAAGAGAGGAAAAAGGAGTGGATGATTCATTGTCGCAATTAGTCTTTCAGGCATATCTTTTTTTGGTGGATGAAGAAGTCGAGTTTCTTGCTGACATTTTTCAGCACAGATTAATTTTACTGGCTCTTTTATTGTCCCTGCATAAATTTCACCACGGAGATCGTTACAATGACTTTTTGCTGATCTATTTGAATTTAATGAATAAATCAAACAAATACGTGTATGCAGTCACGTTAACGTTGAGGAGCATGAGAGAAAGAAAGCCACGTGACCTTGGGCATCGTTGAGTGTCCAAGTGCCTCTGGAATAATAATCAACGATACTAACACACATGAGCGTCAAGTCGATTCGCCAGGTGCGGATAGAACGGGACACACATAGCAGGAGGGAAGTTGAGGAAATTCAAGACACGCTTTTCCGGCTAGGAGGAGACACATTTGTGAAAAGTCGGCCTGTTTCTCTCTCTCTCTCTCTCTCTCTCTCTCTCTCTCTTGGGAGCAGCTCGTGAAATAATTGACCAATTTAATGCTGCGTGACTGGGACGTGCATCTCGTGCAAGACAACTTAGAGGCGAAGACTGAAATGAGAGACATGGAGAGAAAGAGAGATGAGAGAGAGTAGAGAGAGATAGAGGGACACAAGAAATCTGTGGTGGGACCTGGCGCCATATCGGGGGTCTTCTTCTCGTTGTTCTCTCTTCATCTGTCGAGTGAACTCTCTCTCTATCTCTCTTTGTGGCCGGTGTACTGCCAACGATCCTCGCATTGACTACGCAGGCTGATTATGCCCAGTCGCCGCGCAAATATGATTGATGCAGATCATCTAGGCGCCTTGAGGCTCATTTACTATATATACAACACGCATCTGTACTACTCTCCATCGTCAGTTTCCAACTCAAACTGTAACTTAGTTACTTAATCTTCAACTAACTTCCCTATGTCATTTGTGAAGTCGCTGTATAGACACACAGCAGATGACATGCAGGAATCCTCTTGGAATCAGTGAAGATTGAGGATAGGGACTTAACTATAAACAGTAAGAAGAAGAATCTATCCGGGAGATACGGGAGACGAATTTGATTAATGATTGAGTCTAGATCCATCGTTCGGCTGCACGAAGACAATCTATTTTCCAATTCTTCTCCCTTGGGGAACCAAGAGTATAGAATACAGTAGCTTCAACGATTTTTCTTCGTTTCGTTTCCTCGACGAGTTATAATCTCATTCGGTCTTCCAAAAAGGAGAGAAAGAAAGTTGGAAACTTGCTGGTGAGTTTGTTTGTTTTCTTTCTTATCACCTCTGATATTTCAAGACTTTATTTTGTTTCCTTTTCTTACAGTGTCTCAAAAGTAAAATTTCATGGACCAGGTGAGTCCAAGATGACAACGAGGAAGGACCAGTTCAAGTTTTCAATTAATGTCTTGTCAAGTTGATGCCGGATTGAGGATCGTGATGTGAATTCAGAAAAGATACTGCGAAAGAAACAGAAGAAGAAAAGAATGAATGTGTGCGGTCGATTCGCGGGTCCCTTCGACTTGGTTTCAACCTCATCGTGATGTTCTCCAATAAGGCTGGCTGTGGAGAACTGAATGAATTCGAGCGTAAAACGGGCCTCTCTTTCCCTCTTATACTCACTCCACCAAGTCTATAGTCTACGAGACTGGAATGCGTCCATTTTACCCGCGGAAATCCTCGACAGTCTCGCTCGCAATGCCGCTTGGTAGTCGAGAGAAACCTCGATGGCGTTAAAACAACGCCAGACAATTGGAGGACATTCATCCTCTAACCGTGAATCTCTCTCACTCTCATTCTCTCGTTCATAGATGATCCACGCTTTTTCTTTGTCTATTCTTCTTGCTTCTTGTTTTTTTAAACATTACAACGTCTGTGGTATCGAGCTCGAACTGTACGCGTGTCCCTCCTGGTTTTTATTCCTCTTTCGCCCTTTATTTCACAATCTTTTTGTTCTCGTCGTCGTTTTTCTTTCACTCTCTCGTCTCTCCTCATACGTTCATCTCTTTGCAAAACTCCATGTCCCGGCTCGGTATTCATGAAAAGACTTGGACAAATGTTTTTGTATATACTTCAAAGTAAACGACTTTTATTCATCTATGTCTTGTTATTATTTGTCTAAGAGACGTTAAGGGGGAATTTAAGATATATAAGTCGAGGTGATTATGGGTATAATTCTGGTACAGCAAACATCTGTCTAAAATCCATGTATTAGTCTTCGTGACACGCTCAATCCAAATCGTGAGCAGCGGACCCTGAAAAGCCGAAACATCACACGCGGGCGACCCGTATGGGGATAATAGAAACCGATCTGTTTCACAAGGGTGGGACTTTATCCTCGTGACAATACACATGTTTGATTTATCATAGCTCTTCCTATACACGTCACAGTCTTCATCATTAACTGATTTTATTTCTTCAGGAATTGTTATACATGCATAGGTACTTGCTTGTTCTCGTTTTTAGTCGAGTTTGTTTACGTCTATTTGCACTTTACTGTAGTAAATTCAAGAGAGGAAGTTGGAATTGAAGCTTCGAGTTTTTGTGAGCCCTCGAGAGCTCTGTCGAGTGTGCGCGTCGGGAATTTCGAAATGGACCCCGAGTGTTGTCTGTTTTTCTCTTCTCTCTCTGCCTCCATTCCCTCTCACTCGTCAATTCATTATATGGGACTGAAAAAGGGCGAGTGCAATGTGCATTTGATATACGTTGATATGCCCTCCCAGTTTTAAATAAATTTCTTTTTGACTATCTGCATTTGATGTCTAATTTGTCTTTTCAAAATGATCTATATTTTGCTGTCTAGACTTAAAACAAACATTTAGGCGACGTTTTCACGTCTGAATTGCGGGGTTTTACCGTCAGAAAGTGCACCGGATTTTGTAAAAAAAAAGGATAGAGAGACAGAGAGAGAAAGGCAAGAGGTAAAATAAAATCCGACTATATGTTCAATCTGGTGGCGCGCGTAACGTCATTTGAGGCTACAGGAAAACCCAAGAGAGTGAGAGAGTACATGGAAAAGCGGAAGAAAAGAGAGAAGAGACCATTCCTCGGGATATCCGCGTTTTCTTTTTTGTGGTTCCCCAGCTTTCGCTTCGATAACTTTACTTCTTCCTCCTCTCTCTTCGACTCCGTAGTCACTTTTGCGGTTTCCTTCTTGCTCCGTGCCCTTTATTCACGTGTTTTCCGGCGGAGACAGGCCCACGAATCTACCTAGAAGTTTGTTTCGCCAATTTCCGTGTAACATACATTTTTTTCAACTAAAAAAAAATTAGAAATATTTTCAATCATTTCCATCAAAAATATTCAATTCCTCCTCTCAAAATCATCTGTATTAATGTTGAACCTATTGAAATTTCAAGCTCGAAATTCTGTGTGAAATTTCCGATCTAGCGCAGCAGAGGAAATGGAGGCGCGCCAGACGATGGAAATTTACGAGCATCGCTTCCCATGCTCATTATTTCCCATATGTCATTTCGCAATGCCACCGCGGAGAGATGAAAGTATATAGAATGCCAAAAAGAGGCTGGAGGGCGAGTTCTCACCACCCAGACGACAGTGGTTTTGTGTCCAAATATATCCCAGACGGCTCTCGTGTTTCTCACCAGGTGTTGTCGCGGTTTCCCTCTGCCTTCTGGAACACGCATGGGGCTCCTAGCAGTGTCCATTGTGTCCTTCCCAACGTTCTCTCACTCTGTACATTCTGCTATATACCAATGCAGTTGGCTTGCACGAATCCTCGCAGTGAAGCTGCGAATTTATGACGGCGTGTAGCTGGCTATATAGCCAGAGGATATGGAGCCTGCACTCTACGTATTTCTCTTCTCTTTTACTACCCTTAAAGCACTACTTTCTTCTTCTGATATATGAGAATGTCAAAGCCATACTTTAGAATATAGACGTGGTGTATTAACATACACTACAGAAGAAAGTGTGTTGAAAATCTGATGCTTTGACATTTAAAGCCTTTGTACTTTGATCCATTTAAAAAAATGCATGTAACGTTTTCATTGTTGTCAATTAAATTGGCGATTGACTGATGAGTCAGCGTCAATTAATGTAATGAATCTATAAAATTAATTACATTGTTTTCTTGGTCGTTATATAAATTTAACGTGAACGGATAAGCCAAAAAATAGCATAACACTTTTAATAAAAGTGTTCCCTGTCATTCTGGCGGACGATTGCATCGTTACATTCTGTCACGAAGAATTCCCGGGGCACTTCCATGGGCCGAGCAAAGTGGATTTATTTTCCTGGCGCCTGGCAGAGAGGAGCCAGAGAGTATAACAGGGTCATGGAGAGCTGCTGAGTGAACAGAGTACAGCAAAGTAGCCAAGCATTTTGACCCATCAGCAGTCATCAGTGTCATTCCTCCCTCTCTGTGTACTTGGTGTGGATGGTTATATTGCAGGTGAATATTGCAGAAAGTAATTTCTACACACTATATTAACGAGATTTATGTAGACCAGACTTGGTATAATATTTTAATTTATACTTCTAGGTGTTGTTTTCATCGTGAAATGGAGTTTCACTGGGTGCGATACGGTCTGCCGAGTCTCATAGAAGGATAAAAAAACGAAGATATGAATACACTCCACTTCCTACGGGTTCTTCCACATCCCATTACCATGCGTCTTCATTCTGCTAAATCTGTTGTTCCCGATCTCTAGTACAACTGAAAGACATTCATTCTCGCTCTCGACCATGTGACGGGAATCTTTAACAGTATGGAAGCAGACACTGCAAGAATGAGTAAATTTATACATATAGGTACTATGCAGAGCACGTTATAAGAATGAGAGAGGGAGCAAGTGGGTTCAGAGTCGCGCTTCATGCTCTAGTTATCGGCCAACTGGCCTTCTCTCTGCGCTCTCCTTCTATCTGCGTCTTTTCTCCTTCCTTTGTGTTACGCACACGTTCCAGTTGTAGACTCCTTGAAAGTCCAGTCGCATTCAGAGATGGTCTCCAAACATAGCATTATTTCAAAGAGCCAATTAATCCAATAATGGAATTTTGTACTCTCTTTAGCTATTTATTTTTCTATTTTCACATTCCGCTAAGTTCTATGCGTATTTTTTCTGTATGTATTTACTTTGACAAGTTGAGGAATTTTTAACCGTCGCGACAACCCACCCACGTGTGAAGGCCGCCACACCTTGCACTCTCTCTCTCGCAAATCGTTCGCTCTCTCCATCTCTTCTGAATATAATAACCCCATTTATATTTATCATCGCATCAGGAATTCATGAAAATCATATGGGACATGTGAATACTTTGACACTGCATGTCATGATTCAAAAGGATTCCAGTCACATTTTTTTGTCACAGTAAGAGTATACAAAATGTACCATATAAATTATTATTTAAGCAACAAATAATTTATTGATATTTCTGAATTTTTTTTTTGAGGACTGTAGGTGACAATTTATGGAATTTAATATATTTCCGGACGAGGAAATACAATACGAGGCATGTGCTCAGGATTCGAAGGACCATATAGAGAGGAAGTGTGAGAGAAAAAGGACGTCAAAAGGAATTTCTGTGACCACGTGCTTGGGGTCTAGACTATATTAGGTACACCCTCTCACAGACAATCCACAGAGTGTCTACCATCGACCATATGCTTGCCAGACATGTAACCCAAGGGCCCGCAAAAAGGTGCCCTTTTATTCGATATATACACTGAGGTTTCCTCAATTTGTCCAGATGTTCAACACGTTCTCATGTTCTTTATTCTTTCCTTTGTCGTGAGTTATAATAGTTCTTCTCTAAGAAAATAGTACAAATACAAATGAATAGTTGTTATTCTAATATGAAGTTTTCGTTCAACGGGAAACAGATTGAAAGGAGGATTGAAAGACGAAGTGTGGGATGGATTTTATCCGATTCGAAATTCTACAGTAAAAAGAGATTTCCCCTTCGATGTATGTTCACCCCGTCAACGTGTGTGCCCTGACTCGAATTTTTTATCTATCCAACCCACCACGTCTCCCCCTATATGGCCCCTTCGATAATCGACGGCGGCTGGTGTGCTCTTCTCGTCGGCCTGTATCGAGATAAAATTCAATTTTCCCTCCTGCATAGCCGCGCGCAACGCTCTTGGGTTTATTTACCCTTCCACGATTTCCGATTGGATGGCTCCCTCACACACATATCGTCCAGAAATAAAATTCTTCTTTCTGCACTGGGAAATCTTCAGTGTACATGTCTGGTCATGATTTCCTATATCTTTTGACCACGAATCTATTCAAAAAGACCACCTTAGCTGGCCAGTTTTACATATCAAATACAAATCCAATTATATCGGGCTCTGCTCTAGCTCCATTTCTCTTGACTCTTGGATTATTCTCTACAGTTTGCTCTGAATAATCGGGCGTTTCACATGCAGGAGAATCTAATCCCACCACGTTCTTCAAACATGAATCTTTCGAATTTTTATATCAATTCCTGAAAGAATTGGCAATTCAAATATGAAAAGGTTTTGACTTTATAATTGAAATATTCTCCAATTTTTTTATGCTCATTCGCTGACACACATGTTTCTCAATTTTAA
>JABSMT010016733.1:0-17528 GCA_018902335.1 Eumacrocentrus americanus | reverse complement strand
AACTCAAAAATTATGAAAAATTTTAGTCACTTTCATTTTTACAAATATCTCGAAAACTTTGAGAGATACGATAAAATCTTATTGAACCTTTTTTGTAGGGAATTAAATTCTCTACAAAAAAGGTCCCTTGTAGTTTTGTCGTATCGCTCATA
Source organism: Eumacrocentrus americanus (assembly GCA_018902335.1). Lineage (NCBI taxonomy): Eukaryota > Metazoa > Arthropoda > Insecta > Hymenoptera > Braconidae > Eumacrocentrus > Eumacrocentrus americanus. The sequence goes on along the minus strand of JABSMT010016733.1, from coordinate 17,376 downwards.
GTTTTCGAGATATAATTAATTTTGTGATCGATTTTAATTGAAAAGTTATCACGACTTATGTTCTTTTACCGCTTCGCTACGGAATTATTCATTAACTGATGTATTTTATTTTGCAACTCTTTTCTAAATCACTGCATATTTATTCATTCACAGAATACCAAGAGGACCAACACTAACTTTCAAAATATTGAACTTCACATTGGCTAGAGATGTGGTTTCTGCATTAAAGAAACAAATGGTCTTCGAAGAGGCATTTAAAAGTTCTCCGCTTATTGTACTGAATAATTTTAGTGGTGAAGGCATGCAAATGAAGCTTATGGCATCCATGTTCCAGAATATGTTTCCCACAATTAACTTGAGAACGGTAAGGATACTTCATTGATGTAATTCATGAGCTTGTAAAGATAATCAATCATTTTTTTATAGGTAAATTTGAGCACAATAAGACGATGTGTATGCCTCAACTACAATTCATCAGACAAGTCAATAGATTTTCGTCATTATGCGATCAAAGTTGTGCCTGTTGGTCTTTCGAAAGGAGTGAAGAAGCTGGTCCAAGCGAAAATCCCGAATTTATCTAAGTGCACGGATTATTCAGAGTTCTTATCAAAAGCAACCTTGTCAGAGAGCGAAGCCGAGGACGACCCTGCAAGTCACGTTACACTACCACAAAAATTGTCTTCTAGAGGCAATCACGAGAAGGGAACGAGTGCCATTAGACTGTATGAGCTTGGTCCAAGGTTAACAATGCAATTAATGAAAGTTGAAGATGGTTTGCTCGATGGTGAGGTGCTTTACCACGAGCTCATTCACAAGTCCGACGATGAAATACTTCGAATAAAAAAGAGACGTGAAAAGAAAAAGAAGTTGAAGGAGAAGCGTACGAGTGAGCAAGAGGAAAATAGACGAAAGAAAGACTCGAAGAAGCAAGAAGAGAAGGAAAAATCACTGAAGGGAATGAAGAAGAAGGAGAGTGATGTGCTACTGCGAAAACTCGCGAAAGAATCTTATGAGGAAACTAAACAGGAGGATGACGACGATGCGCAGTATTACAGGGATGAAGTTGGCAAAGAGCCAGACAGAGGTATGTACATGGTTATCAATTGGAGTATGAAGGTTTTCAAACTTGCTTGGTGTCTTCAATTTTAACGATTTGTTTTCTTCTAGATTTATTCCAAGGCAAGTCCGCGGGGAAACGAAAATCATTTGGACCTAAATACAAGTCTAAATCGAATAAAAAAGTTAGATTCAGTAATAATACAGATAAATAAATACTATCTACTTCAATATAGGGATCTTATAATTACCTATTGTCCTTTGAAATGTTCATGAAATTGAACAAATCTGTACATATGTCTACAATTATTCAAAATAAAAATTCATTTTGACAAGAATATATATTTTTTATTTATATAACGATCGTCTATAATGTATCGTAGTCAGCTAGGCATAGTAAAAAAAATATATAATGTACTAATATTGTTTAGAAATAACAGTCATTGGTACGAGATTGACTGAGAAACCAATTTATAGTATACAAAAAATAAACAAAGTACAGATGTTGGTTGACATTTGCACCGGTCTTCAGACTGACGTTCTATATGTAATTTAATATTTTCTGTAGTCTTAACGTTAATGTAATCGATTGCGATGTGATGCAGTCGTGGTTGATATCCCCAGGAGATTGGTAGGCACATTTTCTTTCATGACGCTGTGTCAAAAAAAATGTAACGTTACTAAATCATTCAATACTTCATTGATACATAATAAAAGTCAAAATCATACTATACTGAGAAATTTAGAAAATGTTATTGATGAAGTTTAGCAAATACATAATAAGTCGATAAACAATTCATGCATATTATCAAGCAGAATCATTCATAAATTGTAATACAATAAATTAGAATTTTTAAACATGCTATTGAATGTAAAAACAGTATGTCTCACTTTTTATGATTAGAATCGGGATTGCTTGGTGCTGTAGCTCGGACACTCGATTGATTCTGTAGAAATTTGATCTGGCGCTCGTATTCTTCTTCTCGATTTTCGTATTTCTCCAATTTTTCGGTCAGTTCACGAATCTGTGTACGACGCCCAATACATATTTCTTTGTATTGTTTTTTACCCCTCTCAAGCTTCTGTATTTCCATTTTTAGGTCCACGATTTCCTACAGAAAAATCAAAACCCTTAGAAAACCTTGAAATTAACATGTATTGAATTAGTTTAATTAATAAATTTACCTTAATGACACCGCTGCCGCCACTGCCATTCATCCAAGCTGGTTCTGGTTTAACATCAGTTTGAGTGGAAACCTCTCGCTGATTTGCTCTCCAGTTCATGCATCGCTCACAGTCTGTGCGATGATTTCGCAGCTTCTGAATCTCAGTTTTCAAGCTTTGATTCTTCTTCGTGTACGCCATCACGACTTCTTCCAAGTCCCGACATTTCTTTACGAGAGGGAAGTTTTCACTTTCAATTTGCATCTCCAGTGCCCCTACTTTTGCGTCCTTCACCGCAAGATCCTGCTCGAGTTTCATGATCGTTCTCCGCAAATTGTCACACTGACACTGATTATCGATGATGGCAATTTCTTCACCAACTTCAATCAGTCGATTTTCATTAAAGATATCATTTCTGCGTTGTCTGGACCTATTAGAAGGCGTCGGGCTTGCATTTCTGGAGTTGGAACTGCTTCTTCCTTCGTTCCTATCACCAATTTTACTTCTAAAATCTGCATTTTCTCTTCTCAACATCTCGGTTGTCATTGTCTCAGTATCTAACTTTCTCTTTATATCTTCGTAGTCGCGTTTCAGTGTATTTACGTCAGCGTTCTGGCTCGTAGATAATTTTAAGCTACTCTGACTGGTCTTTTCTGCCTCTAAATCCTGAATTTTAACTTGAAGCCTGGTATTATCGCTGTCCAATTCGTGTATCTTCTTCACCATGTCGTCCGCTTCTATATCAAGTTCTTTATTCTCTTTTCGAAGAGTATCGTTATCTTTCATTAAACTCGTTATTTTCATCTCGTGTTGTAGAATCAATGAGCGCTTAGCTTCGAGTTCCAGAGCAATTTGATTTTTTTCTTGAAGCAGGCAGTCGTATTTATTGCGCAGGTCTAAGACATCGGGGCTGGTCATCTTGGATTTGTAGTTAGTCAAGGTGATCTTTAATTCATTATTCTCGCGACAGACAAGATCAAATTGTCCCTTCAACTCCATGTGATCCTTTTCCAACTGACTCTTGTACTTTTGCAGCTCGGCAATACGATTACTCGCCCCATCTAGGTTCTTCTGAAGCGTCCTATTTTCATCTGTTAAGTCTTCTATTTTACGATCTGCTGTCAGTTTACTTGTGCTATTTCTCACCTTCCTCACAAGACGCTCGTTGTCACTCTCAAGCTGTTCACACTTCTCTCTGAGCTTCTCTAGTTCTGACTGAAACACAGTGTACCTGTTGGTCATCTCAGATAGTTGCTTGGTCAATCCAGCAGATTTGATCTCTTCAGAATCCAATTTATCCTTCATCGACGACATCTGCTTCATCTTCTCATCTTGAAGATTCTCCACCTCACTTTTGTACTTCTCTAGACGTAATTGCCTGTCATTCACCTGGACCTTGAGCATTTCATACTCGGGCGTGATGGTTTCCAGCTGAGTCTTGTACTGAGACATCTTGTCGCACTTGATCTTCAACAGGGCAGTAATCTCTTCGAGCTTTAGGCTCTTTACCTGATTCTCTTCGTTCATTTGATTATAAACTTCTGAGAGATCTTTCAATTGCTCCTGTAGATGTTGGATTGTGCTTTCAGCTTTGGTAAAATCATTGCTTTTCATGTCCACGATGGTCTGCAACTGACGTTCATTGACTTCGAGACCCTCTAGGTTGCTCCTCAACTCCATATTCTGGGTCTTGCTGCATTCCAGAGCATTTGATAGCTCTTCGACCTTGGCCTTGTAATTCTTTTCGATCTGGACTAACTTTGCTCGATGTTCTGCGTCACGATTCTCTATTGCATCTTGGATATACTTGTCTCGCTCCTGCGACGCATTTATTGACTCGTTTTTGCGAGAACCACAATGTTTTTCGAGATCTGCTTGCAGAGCATTAAAGTCACTTTCCATGATGGTCATCTTCTCTCTCATCAGTTGCTTCTCGTGCTCACTGTCCAATAAGGAGCTCTTGAGCTCAGCAATTTTTGATGTTAAAGTTGTATTCTTTTCCTCCTGTTTTGTCAGATCATTCTGTAATTTTTCAATTTCAGCTTCGAGCTCTTTCCCCCAAGCATTGTTGCGTTTTTCCCGGTCGACCAGCTGCTTCTTTTCTTCCTCCAGTTTATTAATCTTGCGTCGTATGATGGTTTCGACGATTTCATTTTGCTTGGCTACGATTGCTGTTAAGAAGGTAGAGAAGAGCGCCGGAGTAGACAGTTTGGTCAAGTCAGCGGCATTTGGCTTCAAACTTAACATTTCCTTCATTATGCATTCGCGAATGGTTGATATTTCCTCGAGTGATTTGTCGGTTGAATTTTGTGTGAAACTTTCGTCACAAACCTCCATTGCCATGGCGCTCTCGTTCACATTAGCTGACTTACTCTGCGACTGAAGTTTTGCTATTTGATTGGCGAAATCGACGTTTTCTTTTTCATAAGTATTCAATTTTTCTCGTAAATCTTTAACTGACGTTTGTAGAGTATCCATTTTTTGTTTGTATTCTTCAAGATTAGCGGTCAATTCAGTCACTTGTTCACGTTCAGGCGGCGGTGTAGATTTTAATACCTCTAGTTCTGATTTTAAGTCATTGTTAGCCTCTTCTGAGGTGTGCAAGGAGTCCGTGAGGTCTTTGACTTTGGCTTGGAGGCTCTCTACATTCTGTTTATGCTCAATGAGCTCATCATTCAACGAGGCCTGTTCTTGATTTATTGTCTTTAACGTCTCCAATTCGGTTTGAAGTGCAGTATTGCTGTCCTTGACGTTCAACAGAGATTGCCGCAATTCGTTGATTTTTTCTTCGCAATCTGTTTTCTCACTCTTCAGACCATCGATTTCTTTCTCAAGAGTTAATTTTAATTCTTGGGCATTCGATGCAAGGCTCTCAGTACGGCGAAGCTTCTCCTCCAGCAGTTCCTTTGCTGTCCTCAGAGTCTCGATTTCATTTTGCATACTTGTCTCCTGATTTTTGAATTTCTGTAATGAATGACTCACACCATTCAAAGTCTTCATCATCTGATGCACATCATCCTTGTGCTTATTCAATTCCTTTTGGATTCGTTCAATCTTTGCATCACGTCGACTTGGCCTTGGAGACGATGAAGCTAATACCTGAGAAGTCTCGAGGATGTTACTATCTTTCAATTTTTCAACCTCGTTGCATTTATCCTGGCATTGAATCGACAGCTGTTCAAGCTTTGTGTGTAATCGTTGAACCTTTTCCTCCATGAAGGACACATTGACACCCTCTAGCATACTTCCATTGAATGTTTCATCGTGAAGACTGACGTTTGTGTCTCTTTTAGCTTTGTTATCGAGGATTTCGACGTCTGCACATTCTTGCTTGAACTTTTCTTGTAGTTCTGCCAACCGACGATCGACGATGATTATCTCGTTCTTCAAAGCACGACGAGTTGAATTCAACTCTGCAATATGAGCGCATTGTGTACACGATGGCAATTTCAAATCTGTTAATTTTGCATTGAGGGTCTTTAGTTCCTCGATTTGACGCTCGAGTACACTGATCTTGAACAAAACCTTCTCCTCGTGAGATCTATTGATTTCATCGTGCATAGATTTATCTGTTAAAGACAATTTCGAAGCATTCAACTTCTCACGATTCGATTTGTCGAAGCTTCTAGATGTTTCCAGTTGTTCTTCGGCCTTCTTCATCACCTCTGGCTTCACGTTGTCCTTCAGGGTCTCGTATGCCTCTCTCAGGTTGTCCATCGCCTCAATCTTTTCAATCAGGTTCTCAGACAAGGCAATATTCTCCTTGTCGAGAATGCTGATACGCTCTATAAAGTACTCGAGTTTCTCTTGATGTGTGCACTTGTGTTCAAATTGAAGAGACTTGCTCAACTTGATCTTATCTAGCTCCTCTATCTTGTCCATGAGATTAGTGGACAATTCTTCATTCTCTGCAGTAAGTGATGCGATTTTGCTCTTGTAGTCTTCAATCTGCTGTTCTATTTCTTCATTGTTAGTGGCTGGAGTTGATTCTTGGTGTTTTTCTAGTTCTTCTTGCAACATTTTGATCTGCAGATGGTGAGACTGGTTCTCATCAGTAAGCGTCTTGAGCTTTGCCTCAAGATCGTTGGTTCGATCCTTTTCCACTGCCAATTTGCCAGCCATATCTTCGTTTTCAGTTGTCAATACAAGAATGGTCTGTTGTAGCTTCTCCATGTCCAACGTTAGTCCTTTGAACTCCTTGACAATTTCAGCGAGCTTTGTATTTTCATCTTCCAACGTAGTGTGACGTGTATACAGTTCTTGAGCTATACCTATTAAGTCTTGAGAGCTTTTATCGTGCAGATGATTTATCAATTCAGTGGTTGTGACATTCAGAAGGTTTTTGGAGTCTTCCCACTGCTGTTTATTTTCGACGGCAGTAGTGTTATTAGCATCGCTTTGGTATCCAGATAAACTTTGCATCAAAGACACTGATTCATTCAAGTCACTCGTGGCTGAGACATTCATATTGTCGAAGTAACTTCCATTAGCGAAGATGCTACTTGTGTCCTTATCATCTTGAGGCGTATTGTGGTTGGTCTCCGATTGTGACGACTTCTGCATCATCTCAGACTCTGCAATATTTAATGGTTTTACGACTTGACAAACTCGAGAGGATTTCGTATCATTCACCGTTGTATCCTGGACACTTTCAGTCTGCAATGATGCCTTGGGACTTACGACTTGAGTTGATTTTTTCAAGGACTCTAAATCGATCAGCATTGACTTTTTCCCGTCCTCCAACATTTTGAGAGAGTTGGTCACCTTTTCTAGCTCCTTCTTCAACTCCTCATTCTCGTCTTTTATACTCTTCATGAAGCTCTGTAGACTTGCAACGTAGCTGTTCAGATTGCGGATTTCATTCTCATGACCTTGCTTTGTCTCTAGTTCCAATTGCTTCTCATTGAGCTGCTTACGTAGTTCTGCCGCAATTTTATCAAACTCCTCTTTCTCCGACTTGACGAAGGCTAATTGGATTTCGAGCTTCGGGATTTTCTGCAGCTCGTCGTCTTTCTCCTGCAGCATCGACTGCATAGCAAGCTTTTCACCGTCGAGTATGGTTCTGTCACTCTGTATACTGACAATTTGGTCTTTGAGTTTTTCAATCGTCGTCTGAAGCTCGCTGATTCTTCCCTGGGAGGTTGTGAGCTCAGCTGATTTTTCTTTGATAATTTCTTCAAGCCTAGATATTTCAGGATTTGCTTCTTCCATTGGTGCAGGTGATACTTCATGATGATGTGAGTGCTCAATAGCAGACTTTAATTCATTCTCTAAAACCTCATTTTGACATTTGGTTTCCTCTGAGACTTCACTACTCTTCTGGAATTCGCCCACCTTTTCTTTGAGAACTTCCTTCAGTTCAGAAATTTCGAATTCTTTCGCCTTTATAACAGCAACTGCAGCTGCAAGTTCTTCTTGGTATACTGCTACTTGAGATTCATTTTCCTGGGACGTCTTCTTTGAATCCTCTAGGGCAGCATCCACGTTCTCACTTATATGATTCAGTTCTTCAAAGCGAGATTTCATCTGTAAAAGCTCAGTGCTCTTCTCCTGAAGATTCAACTGCAGTCTGTCGATGTCGTTCTTCATTTGATCGATGAGATTCTCATTCATTTTTACCTTATCTGTGGCCTCCAGGAACTTAGCAGTCAGCTCAAGGTTCTTGCTGAGCTCAGAGTCCTTTTCCGCTATCATCTGCTCGAGCTCCTGGATGCGTTTCGTATACTCCTCAACATGTATATCCAGTTCATTTGTCGAAGGGATTTCCTGAGAGTTTAAAACGGTTTCTTCAGACTTCGAAAGATTTTCCAAACAACGAGATAGCTCATCGACCTGGTTCATTAAGGTAGACTTCTCTTCTTCAGATCGTTTGAGGGCTTCGTCCATCTCGTGTAATTTCGCAGAGAGATCTTCATTATCAGGAGTAGATGTAGGTGTTAATTGTGCCTCCAAGGATGCCACCTTGGCATTTAACTCGACGACAACAGACTGGAGATGAACGATATCTGTGAACTTCTGCTTCGTACTTGGATCCATGAATTCTTGCCAAGCAAGATTCAGAGATGCCTCGAGCTCCTTTTCGCGACTCTTATGCTTCGTCTTCAACATATCCATTTCAAAGTCATGAGTGGAGGACTCGTCTTTGAGAGTTTTTAATTTATTCAGTGCGTCATTGAATTTCGCTTTGTACTCGTTCTTTTCAGCTTCCACAGAAGCGACAATATCGCGTAACGATGTCAAAGATTTCACTTCCTGATGCAGTAATTCACAATCTTGCATTGATGCCTCGTGTTTTGCAGAGAGGATTGTGTGTTCACTCCGGAGTTCTGCATACTTTTTATTCAAATCCCTGCATATCTGTTCGCTGTCGCCCAGAGATTTGGTGATGAATGCCAAATTTTTCTCGTATTTGGCATGATTAATACCAGCGGTGCAGTCATCTTGGAACAGCTGCTTCTCCAACGTTGTCAATTCACGGAGATCGTTGTATTCCGACCTCAATTCATCAACTTTGTCCCGCAGATCTGTTTTCGGTGTGTCAGGTGATGTGCTATTAAATATAAAAAGACGATTTGACATTTAAACCAATAGACCAAGTTGAAGTCAATTAACATACTGTTAAGATTCTGCACTGAGAATAAAAAATACTAAAACGTGGTATATATTATCCGAATGGTTCTCATTCTTTTTATGTATTTTATAGAAAAAAAATTGACTTCGTTTTTTTCGATAAATTCAGAGAAATATTTAAAGCATTTTAGTAAATCTTTTTCCTCAGCGTATCTTATGTATCTTATCAGTACAATTAATACATGGAGCATCTTTTTATCTTGAAATAATCATTTAACGTCACCAAAAATTTTTAAAAAATATTTACCTAGTCGATGGACAATTATCTTTCGTTGGTGTCATCACTGAACTGTAGCCAGCTTGGTCAAAGAGATTTTCGTCACCGTCACGAACATTACGTACTGTCACACATCCCGCTGGTATTGGGTAGTCATCACTGAGACTTGAGAAGCGATTCATTTCCTCTTTCTCTCGCTGATCCTGAATCAATTGGAGTTCAAAGTCCGCGAAGGCTGGTCCAAAAGCTGGAAACAAAGACACATATATAATAAATACATAAAACACATGGAATTTCTAGTACTACATGCTCTAATAATACTTACATTGATTGGTCAAGTCCAGTTCATTGAGCATATTATGCTGATCTTGGGTGAAGCGCTCCATCGGAGATTCACATTTGTTAGTATCAGCCTCCTCAATCGTTGGAAGGTCAAACACAGAGCTCGAGAAAGAACTAACACCACCAAGTCTATTTCCAGCCCACGTTCGGCGTCGACGAGCTTTACTCTTAGTATCTTCAGTTTCGTGGGAATTTCTCGAGATAATTTGGGTATTCAGGAAATGTATACGAAACTCCAGGATCAGTCGATCCTTTTCTCGCAATTTAGTCTGCATTTCCTTCATAGATGCCTCAAGTTCGGTCGTATGAGCTTTGACACGTTTCAACAATGCCTTTTGGGAGACTGTTTCATTGACTGTAGGCTTATTTTTCACACCTTTGGCTCTTAATGCGAAGTTTAGAGTGCATTGAGTCTCATCAGTTGCTGCCGGTGTGACAGCACAGATAACTGTTGTCAGAGCATTCCCACCCAGGGATGGTTGAAGAATCCTCGTGAGCTTACTATCACGAAAATTGACGAATTTCCCCATTGTCTGTGCCTCACTGAGTTGTTTTATGACAAGGGCCAATGTTGAGAGAGATTTGTTTATATTACAACCCTCATTAAAACGCTCTCCAGTAGCTCCTGTGTTTCGAGCTCTTTCAGAGCCAGCCAGATCAATCAAGTTCAACTGAGCCTCTTTGGCACTGGTGTCTGGATCACTTTTGTTACAGCTTTCAATAGTAATTCGAAAAATCGAATGACTTCGACTGCTTCTTTCATTCATATTTGTTTCTCCAGTTCGTCTATTCTTATCGCCTTTTTTCATCAACTGCAATACAGACTGTGGTGTCGTCCCGACTTCCTCTTTGCAATCAACCGAAATGTGTCCATGAACGTCTTCTTTTATCTTTAAATCAGTACGGCTAGGGTCGATTAGATCATTAATTCGTTCGTTATAGATCTCGATATATGACACTCTGTAAATAAAAAATTTTATATTAAATACAAACAAAAATTGTATTCAAAGGTACAAATCTCGACAAGATGTGCCTTGAAACTTACCTCAATAAAAATTCTTTGTCCGGGTCATTCTGGATATAATCAAATATGTAGTCAACTACGAGTGGAATAACACCTCTCTCGCTTTTGGTACCCATCATTGTGTAAGTTTTGCCAGAGCCAGTTTGACCATATGCAAATATTGTCCCGTTGAAGCCTTTCATGGCTGCATCTACGATTGGCTTCGCTATGCTGTCAAATACGTCCTGGTTTGTTTTTTCCATGTCGAAGATGTAATCTGAAAAGAGAAGACATCATTAGCTTATTTTCAAGAGCTCGAAAGCACAGAGTAACATAGAGATGAAGGTCGTAGGTAATAATGATGAGACAACCACAAAAACAGAAAAGGAAACCACAAAAAAAAAACGATTAGCAGACAGCATCTCCATCGTTGTTTAGCATCAACAAGCTGACTGAAGGTCAAGTAACCGTGTTTTGACATCGGTGTATGATAGAACACGATGGAAATGCAATGAAAAATATTTTTTAATTAAGACAAAGGACTCACCAAAGTGAAATTCCGACTCGCCCCGTTTGTTCGTTTCGGGATCAAGCTGCGTGATGGAATTTTTGCCCATCACCCATTGTATTTGTTGGCGTTCGTCTTGCTCCCGCTTAATTAACGGCCTCACTTTGATCGCTACCGTGATATTATCCGACATGATGCTTTGGTAATTATGACTCTCTTGATGTCTCGAAGTATCTCAAATTTAAAAAACAAAAAACATGAGGTTAACACGAAAGACAGACACAAGAAACTCACAGCACAACCGACTCGCAGTGAAGCATCGCCCGGCATACGCCATATTTTCAACTGTCCGATGCTGAGAACCACCTCACACGCAGGCGCAGATGTTTATGCCCCAGCGGAAAGCTCTGATTGAACATTCTGGTAGAGCTTCGCCGCGACTGAGGGAAATGACCAATGAGAAGCGTGCATTTGAGCGGGAAAGCCCACAGTCAGGCGGTTGGATTCTTTAAATTCAAATTGACGCGATTTGATTGGTCAATTCAATCTGTAACGTACTCGTCGCTAATTTTCAATAATAAAACATTAATTTCAAATTAAAAAAGACATTAATTAATTCGCTTATCAATAAGAAAATTAACGATCGTTTTAATCAATGATGAGGTATTTAAAAAGCCCAGACATAACCTCACTTTATCTTTCCAATTCAAATTATATTTAACCGCCACATCTACATGTTTAATCTTTAAATCGTAATTCGTACAGATTTGTTGCCATAATTATTGTATTATTATTTCTACATTATTTTTGTTTTCATATTTTTCATTATTATTTTAAATGCATAGTTCTTTTTTTTCTCCCAAAGCCATCACCAATGTCCAATGTATCCAACCATCGACAAGGACGCGCACACGAGCGCAAAAATAGTATATGAATAAGCAATAATGTGCGTGTGTGTGTTCGTATTTCGAGAGGCGCATGCGCATTTTAGTGAGCGCATATGGCGTTTCACGTCCTGCATATCTTCCATAACCAATCAACGGCCGAGAATCATCGGGTTAAATCTAGAAAGGTCGTCGCTGATTGGTTAGAACTGCTAAAGTTTGTGGTGTCGGGTCATGATGGCAGCATTGCCAATATGGTGGCATTGCCAAGTCTTCGGCTGTGAGTCTTGTTGTGTTGTCGCAGGGAGGTGCACACATTTTCTCTCGATAAAAACAACGTTAGTACGACAATAGATAAGTAACGAGTGATATGAAAGGAATATCGAAGGCGTGCTCATTGAAACAAGTCGCTTGTCATCAGCTAAGCGACAGTTGAACGTCAGAAAACTCTGCGAAAGAAGAGGTTCTGTGTGCTGTCGTGTCGGTGTAGAGAGCGCGCCCTTCGTCCACAACGTTCATGTAAACATATTTGGGCTTTTGGTTTCCACGAGCTTTATCAGGCAATCCCAATCGAAGATTATACATTGAGATACTCTATTCGTGTCTGAGGACATTATTGCACTCATTTCCAACATAAATGCTCAACAATATGAGTTATTCTTATCTTTAGTCCATCATTTGGAGATACGATCATGCTTTATGGTAAGGTTTTACTTTACGATTCTTTAATTTATATGTAAATACAATAATAATGTTGGGATGGATGTTTCTAATGGATATTTTTACAGGTTATCTGATAATTGAGTGATATTTGTCTGATGCGAGTTACAATGGAACAACAAGACGCTACCCAGGTAGTTACAGACGTTGCCGAGGTTCCAAACCCTGTGCCAGAGACGGGTGAAGTTTCTAATGCAACTGTTGAAGAGCCTGTGAAGCTCATTTCTTCTTCAAAGGCAATCGAGACTTCTAACGACGATCTAGAGGACAATACAGACAAATCAATACCATTAGATGGATCGACAGAAATGGAGGAATCACAAAAAAGTTGTATATCCAAAAGTACTAATTCCTCTGGTAATGTGGAGAAAAGTAGTCCTGTCAAAGAAAATGAACAAAAAGAGACTACTATCAGCACAGAGAAAGCTTGTGAGTCAAGTCAGAACTCAGATGAGAAAGAGGAGACCAATACATATCAGAAAAGCGTCACAGAAGACGAGATAATACCTACTAAGAATGACTCCAAAACAGAGAGGAGTAATAACAAGGCAGAATGCAAGTCAACGCCCGAGAAAAAGTTTGAAGACAATAGTAATACTTTGACTGAAAGCACTAAAGATTGTGGCAAGGCCAACGATAACTCTGAAACATCAAGCAAAGATGAAATTATCGAGGAAACAGCAGACACGGAAAATACTGAAGGCACTGCTACAGAAACGATAGACGTTATAGAAGAAACGATAGTTATTCCTGCTGAATGTGATGGCACATCAGTAATTAGTGTACATAATGAGAACGTTACAATTGTATCTAATGACGCCAATATCATTAGTGGCGAAAGTATTGAGCAAACTACAGAGACAATAGAGTATGATGTCATTGAATTTACGAATGTAGAGAGTGATCAGGAAGCAGTCGTTAAGGAATCAGAGGTAATTGTACCAATGGAGACAGACACTGAACCTGAAGCTACTTTAACGTTAGCACAGGAGGATGAGATCGCAGTTGAAGAAGCTCCAGAGGCCATGGAAGTCGATGACAAGGAGGAGAAGATGGAAAATGGCGAATGTACTTCAGAAGAACGTTCATCCGAGAGCCTGGAAAAGAAAGAGCCAGAGAAACGTAACCCCGAAAAGAAACGTAGCGTCATTCAAGATATCTTTGACGATTGGGGTGATGAGAATCCCTCAGAAGAAGAATGCACGTCTGTTAAAGCCCACGACGCTGTCGAGCAGGAGTTAAAAAGTCTCTTGGATGATGATAAACAGTCAAAATCAGCAGACGATGTTTCTCATGTCGTAGGAAGTCCAAAGAAAAATTCGACAGTCGTTCCTTCGTCACCAAAAGTACCAAAGTCTGAAGGATCACAAAATGTTAAAGTGACGACAAAAAATAAGAAGGATAGTCCAGTTAAATTGTCGAGTACACTTTCACCTCAGAAAACAACGTCACCAGAAACTCTGCGAACAGTTGAATCAAAGCAGTTAGTGAAGCAACCACTGACTCCAAAATCCGGAGTTAAATCAACAGAATTGACGGCAAGCCCTGTAGCCTCCACAGCAGAAGTAACGAAGGCATTGAAGGACTTGAAAAGTAAGAACTTGGAATCACCTCGAAAGAAGATTATCATTGTCAAGAAAATACGAACGAGACAGCCAACAAAATCATCTCCAGCTGCTCCAGTGCCTCCATTGATAGCTCTGGATGGAAAAGATGAAGAAAAACCTGCAGATTCTGATCCAAAAACGACCGTGGATAATAAGGAGCTCTTGGCAATCCTGGAAGGTGATGGAGACCCAGATTGGTCTGACTTGAAGCCACCGACACTGGTGGAGGAGGCGCAAAATTCAGATATCGTGGTCGAACACAGCTCACCGCCCAAGTTAGATCCCTTAATCGAGCGAGAGCTTGCTCTGAAACAACTACTTGAGCTTCCAGCAACTCCTCCAAAGCCGGCGACAAAGAAAAGGCCTATCATAAAACCAACGCGCGGCAGGATTCCAAAGGAAAGCATAAAAGGGCCACGAGAGACAGCCAAGAAAATTGTGAACATCGATTTGGTGGATAAAGACAGCAAAGAAACAGTATCAGAAAAAGCACCACCTATATCCATCGATTTAACGAGCTATGAAGATATTCCAGAGATGAAGATCGACGAGACGAGGTCTGGAAGGAAGCGCAAGCCAACTGAGAAGGCACGAGAGCACGAAATCAGTGCAAAGCGACAAAAAGTCATCAAGCCCAAGGTCCCAGTGAAGAAAACGCCCAAAGATAATACTTCCGGTGTCGATTCCAAGCCCACAAATGTCGAGAATAATGTAGCACCAGAGACCACAGACTCAGCCAATAAAGATGACTCAGAGGTTCAAAAGGCTGATGTTGCAATTGAGATTGATAAAATGGTAGCAGAGCCTGAAGCCGTCGTGGTGTCTGACGAAAATTCCGCAAAGAAAGCAAAGGAAACTCCAGCTAAAAAAGCTGCACAGTCAAATGCAAAGAGAAAAGTCGTTCGTCCTAAAGTTCAGCCTGCTAAAAAATCCCCAGCTAAGGTTTCTCCTAAAAAATCTCCAAAGCCACCTAAGACCTCAAAGAAGAGTACCGAAGGACCTGTAGGCGAAGCAAAGCCTAAAAAGAAAATAATAAACGAGATAGACCGTCTTCTACAGGACGAGGGAGTCGTGAATCTTCTCTACGACGTTGAACAACCAGGCAAAAAGCGTCTAGTACCAGTAACAAAGTCTCAAGCGAAGGTAATGGACATTCAGAAGGTCCAGCGCGAATTGAAGATTCGGACAAAGCTCGTACGAAATGCAGTGCTGAGGCTGAGAACCTCCGGCACGACACCGAGCAACGTCACACCAAGGTCTAAGAGATCAGTCAATCATGGACAAGAGCAACAGCAGCAGCTCCCTTTGCAGCAGACAATATCAGAGAAGAAGTCACAGGAGCCGTCCAAGTCACCTCGTTCATCTATTGCCTCTCCAACTGAATTTATTTTTCCAGCGAAGATACGAAATGCTGCAGATGCCTCAATAATTGTACGAAGACACTCCTCAAGTTCTTTCTCGAGTGCCTCTGGCAGTCCTCGAGTGAGTTTCGACGGAATCGACAGACAACACATTGTAGACACGACAAAAGCAGAGGAAAATCTCGCCCTGAGGTCGAATAAAAGACGTGTGTCCCACGAAGAAAAGAAGAAAGTATCATCTGACGCAAAGAAAGTAAAGAAAGATGTCGATGGTAAATTCAATGACGTAATGACGATTCTACCAAAAGGAAAGTCTTTGCCACCTAGCAAATCCCCGAAAAAGCTTGAGCTGAAGAAGGCGAAGAAGCAGGATTCATCACAAATCAATGAAACCGATGATACACCAAGTGACGATGGAACATCAATGAATACCATGGGCACTAGGTCGAATGGAGCGAATGCAAAAAATCTGAAGAGCAAGAAGCTCCCCAAGAGCAAAGTTTCTTTCGCCAAAGAAAGCGAAGATGAAGCTGCTGAAGAACCTACAGAGCAAGACGACGCATTGTCTGCCTGTCTTGCCGAGGCAGTGACTGCTCTCGCGAACGATACTAGTCGCGCTCGAAGTGCGACGGTTAATCGAAAAGCCAAAACACGAGGATCCGACCCAGAAGGCAATAGAGCAAAGGACAAGATTCAGTTTAGCAATAAAGAGATAAATGTACAGAGACATGGAAATCTTGTTCAATTGATATTGACGCCATCGACCACGTCCAAGATAAAGAATGGAATCACGCTGCAGATGATGCAGGAGTTCCGGGAGGCTCTTACGATACTGAAGAAGGACGACGACTGCAGAGTTGTGCTACTAACGTCCACAGGCTCGAGCTTTTGCGAAGGTCTCGAATTGTCTAACTTATTGCATGACAATAAGGATACTAGACGTCTTCATGCTCAGGAACTCGCCAATGGTGTTAAGTACGTATTTGAATTACTTTATTGTTTGTTAAGAAGAAAATATCCCAGTATTTTAATTTTTTAATTTTTACTGATTCATTTTTTTCCAGGGATTTTATTAAAAGTTTGGCGACTTTCAATAAACCAATTGTGGCTGGTGTCCAGGGTTCAGCAATAGGTTTGGGAGTTACGATGCTCCCTCTCTTCGATCTTGTCATTGCCAGTGACAAAGCCTCCTTCAGTACGCCTTACGGAAAATTGGGACAAATTGCCGAAGGCGCTGCTGTTTTTACGCTGTCTCACGTACTTGGAAGTGCTGTGGTAAGTCAGAAAATTAGTGTCTAGGTTTCATTATATTAATGATAAGAAAAGTAGTCATTTTGTACCAAAAGTGGCTTTTATCAATCATCACCCACGGTTAAGATCTGAGATGACTGCATTTCATAAAACATAATTACGAACAAATGTTAGTCTGTCTGTCTGTTTGTCTGTCTGTCTGTCCGTGATAATGGAGCCGTGTGATCTAACAAACGGTTCGATGAAAAAATGGAAAATTTGGCCGGAAGTTAGCTTGATTACTAAGGATCAAAAATTGATAGTTGTGATTTCAATCACAATTTCGGTTTGACAAGAGAAAAAATAGTGGTCATGTGGAAAAATTTCAATTTTTTCATATATCTCGAAAAGTATGGGAGGTACGATAAAATTTCATTAAATCTTTTTTGTAGAAAATTAAATTCTCTACAAAAAAGGTCCTATACCATTTTGCTCTATCTTACATCGTTACCGAGATAAATTCAATTTTAAATTATTGTTTGCCAATTTTATGATAAATTTTTGCAATTATCTCCAAAACCATACGAGATACGCTAAAATTTCATCAGAACTTTTTAATAGAAAATCAAATTCTCTACAAGAAAGGTCCTATGA
>JABSMT010016622.1:0-29944 GCA_018902335.1 Eumacrocentrus americanus | reverse complement strand
CACTTTCATTTTTACAAATATCTCAAAAACCTTGGGAGATATGATAAAATCTTATAGGACCTTTTTTGTAGGGAATTAAATTCTCTACAAAAACGGTTCTTTGCATTTTTATCGTATCTCCCATAGTTTTCTAGATATCATCAATTTTGTCAAATATTTTAATGAAAAAGTTATCTCGACTTATCTTCTTTTACCGCTATTACACGTTAATCTGTTTTTGCTAAAGGCTTGATGTAATAAAACGTTTATCTTTATCGTTGAAAATTGAGTCGAAAATACAAAGCTCCGCTTTTTTCCAGCCGACACCCCATCGATATCTATATTATCATTTCATTTATATATTTTTTTATCTTTATTGTCTATACGTAAACGTCTATTTTCAGACGAGCAAGAACGAGTACAGAAGAAGACGTTTGTCAACTGGATCAATTCTTACCTCTCAAAGGTAATGATCTCATTATTTATTGCAGTATGTCGATTGGAATTTTTCTCGAGGCTGCAGCTCAGCATAGATTCACGTATAGAAATATTAGTCACGTCACAACGTGACTCTTGCTGAGTTGCATAGTGAAGGAAACTTGGAAACTACCGGCATCGCCGTGCCTGGCTCTCGATTCCCTTGCTTCCGGATCCTTCAAAACTATATCCTACCCATCATGACATGCATGCCAGGAAAGTAGCGTGCCTCTAAATACTCTCCTCTCTCTCAGCGAAAAAAGAAGCGCAGCCAATGTGCCTGGTCTACTTCAATTTAATGATGGATTCGCGACAGAGGAGCAGCTTTGTGCATGGTCGATGACTTTTTTTCCCCCATCTTTTAATGCCAAACTGTCCAGAAATCCCACAAGTAACTTATTAGGCAGTAATAATTTAATGTCATTGAAAACGAAAAAAAAATTGTATTCAACTTTCCAGAGAGTTCCGCCACTTCGAGTGGATGACTTGATTGAAGACTTGAAAGATGGTACTCGGCTACTCGCGTTATTGGAAGTGTTGTCTGGAGAAAAATTGGTAGGCTTTATTCTTTAGATTGATTTGCCACCATGCAATAATGAGAAAACATAAATTGTTTGGTAATAATTACAGCCCGTGGAACGCGGCAGGAACTTGAAGAGACCACACTTCCTCAGTAATGCCAATACTGCACTCCAATTTTTACAAAGCAAAAAAGTGAGTGAGTCCTTGTCCCTGATGTGTGTATATATTAACTTAATTTTTTGTGTTACAGATCAAGTTAGTGAATATAAATTCATCCGATCTAGTTGATGGACGTCCCCCGGTCGTTTTGGGTCTCATTTGGACCATCATTTTGTACTTCCAGGTATGCATAAAGCTTAATGATACGTCTAGATTCAATAATCTAACAAGAAAATTGCACTAAAAATTTAGGAATCATGGGTAGACATAGCTGCTTGCCAGTAATGCCTATCACGTAAAAAAAGCTGCATATATTTGTAGCAGCACCCTTACTCCTAAAAATGTAATTCACGATTACTATAATGCTAACTTAATTTATTCTAATGAACAAGCTACGATCGAAGGATCGAAAAAAGGTGAGTGTCCTAATAGTATGAGCAAATCATTGGAGATAGCATCGAACTTAAAAATTGATTCGAACGTCTTTTCATTATTGCACTGCATGACGTTTCTCATAGATAGTTTGAGCACAAAGTGCCATTAGTCGTCTCCAATATTGTCAAGAGATGATACATTGCACAACTCTTTTAGATCGAGGAAAACACCAGAGCACTGGAGTATCTTGGACAAACCTGGGGCAGCCAAAGTAGCCTTGAGAGTTTGGGAACCCAGGGTTCAGCTGCCAGTGAACGTAAGCGACTCAGCAGTGAAAAGTGGAAGCAGGGTGCAAGGAAGACATTGCTTCAATGGGTCACCAATGCCTTGCCAAAGTAAATTCAATTCATGATTTAAAACAATCATCTCGATATATTTTAATGTATAACGACCTGTGATACATGTGTCAATTTATTTACTTCAGGGAGTTAGGAATACGGGTTCGTGATTTCGGCGAGAGTTGGAGAGATGGCAATGCCTTCCTGGCGATTATCGACGCAATAAAACAGAATCTGGTGAACATAGCAGCAATGAGGGAGGCATCCAACCGGGCACGTCTGGAGACTGCCTTCCAGGTGGCTGAAGTGGAGTTAGGCATTGCACGATTGCTGGATCCTGAAGACGTGGATGTGCCTCAGCCCGACGAGAAATCCATCATGACTTACGTGGCACAATTTTTGCACAAGTATCCCGAGCCCAAATCAACTGGGCCTGATTCATTCGCGGCCATCCAGCAAGAGTACGGTTTATTGCTCTCGTGGCTCAATGATCGCACAGGACATCTCGAGCAGCTTGACAAAACTCACTCTTTTCTATCGAATTATACTGAATATGCGAGTGTCAGAGCCGAAACTGATGAGAAATGTATGGTCTACAGAAAATTACAGAACCTTGTTGATACACCAAGTACGATCAGCATTACTCGTGACTCTTGGAGACACATTCAAGAATTGTGGGATAAAATGGAGCATCTTCTGTTAAAGTGGCTCTGGCTCCTCGACTCATCACTTCCGGGTGAAATTGGTGAAGCAGGAAGGTGGTTGGCTCTGTCTGAATCACTTCTTAACTCTGACGATGACATCCCTGAAGAGATGAACGAGGAAACTGCTGGCATTATATCTAACAAGCTAGAAGAACACAAGAAATTTTTCCTTGATTTACCGAATATGACAGAAAAGTTTCATCGAGCCAGAAGTTCTCCAGTAGTTCGTCAAATATCTCAAGCACAATTGGATAATATGGCTGCAAGATTTGATAGTCTTCCAAGTCGAACTGTAAAGCGCAGAATTAAATTGAAATTCTTAGAGCACAAATGCTGTTTAATTGCCTTCCTGTACCTGGTTGAGAGTAAGCTAAAGATCTGGGGGGTCAAGTACGGCAGCGAAGAAAAGGTTAACCAGATGTTGGAGCAGTACAGAAATTTTGTATCACGCAACAGAATATTCCAGGAGTTCCAAAAGGCTTATCTGGACATGCAACAAGTTGTCGACGAGTACAAACGTGAGGGCGATGTCGATCGTGAAGAGAGCCTGAACATCGACAGATTCATGCGAGAAACTGGAGAAAAGTGGAAAAACGTGTCAATGGATCTTCGTTGTGTCCAAAGTATGCTTGAGGAAGTAATGGCATACTGGCGTCGATGGAACACTGTTTCTGATGAGTTTGCAGCTTGGCTGA
The DNA here is from genome assembly GCA_018902335.1 of Eumacrocentrus americanus. NCBI lineage: Eukaryota > Metazoa > Arthropoda > Insecta > Hymenoptera > Braconidae > Eumacrocentrus > Eumacrocentrus americanus. Next base: position 26,695 of record JABSMT010016622.1, on the reverse strand, counting down.
TGCGTGCTGAGCCTGCTCTTAACTTTCCTGATGAAGAAAAAATGGAATTCTTTCAAGATATTAGTGTATGGAAAGACAAATATCAGCAACTATCTGACACTGTCAGTTTTCTGATAGCCACTACTGATGAGAGCGTGGCCTTGAATTTACGAGACAGCTACACTGACTTGACGAACCGCTGGGACCGTCTATTTCTCGAAGCAAAGCAGTACATGCATGCTGGTGACTTGCTGAGAAATCGAAAGGACTACAGAGCTGGTGTAGAAACTCTGCAAAAATGGTTGAGAAATGCAGAATCAGCCTTGTCTACATCGCAATTGACATCCACAGAAAAAATTAAAGCCTATGGTGAGCAGCTTCAAGTACTTAATACTGAGATCGAGAGTATTGAAGAACTCTTTAAAAGCATCAGCAAAAAATTCCAGACTTTGATACAGGACTTGTCGCGAGACGAAGTCGACAAGATGATGAGTACTCTAAAGAAGGAAAAAGAGACTTTGGTCAAGGTTCGCGCACTCATACCCATGCAGCTGCATCTATACCATCAACTTCTTGTCCAGCAGGAGTCACTTGAGACAGGACAGAGGGAGATTTCTGCCTGGTTGAACGAGGCCGAGCCTCTTCTGTCAAATATCAATCTATCAGGAGGCAGAGATTCAGCTTTAACTCAGCTAGAGCGTCACAAAGCCTTTTTCTCGCGCACACTCTACTACAAATCAATGCTGGAGTCGAAGAACAAAGTTTTCTCCAGTATTGTCAAATCTGTTGATGCACAGGCGAATCCGGAGACTGCTGAAGGCGGTGTAGAACTCCGTGCACTGAATGAACGATTCTCCCGAGTCTCTCAAGCAGCTCAAATCAACGAACATCGTCTTCAGGAGGCAGTGCGCTGCTGGACCAAATTTCGAGAGTGTGAGAGACAGATTTTTGAGTGGCTGACTGCAGCAGAGAATCTAATGAGTGACAGACGTATCGATAATCGTCAGTCTGTTGATAATCATAAGAGCTTTTTTGGCAAGGTCAATGAACGATGGATTCAAGACTTAATCAACGCCGGCCAAGATTTAAGAAATGCGCTGCCTGTTGAACAACAAGCCCCCATTATAGAAGCTGTCGATGGACTTCAAAAACGTTGGAAGGACGTGCTTACATTCGCACCACTGCATTTGATGCGATTAGAATTCCGTTTAGATGAAGCAGCCTTCATGCAGTACCTCAAGGAGATTGAGGTAGAGGTCAATTCCGAGCAGCAGGCACTAATTAAAAACGAAAACGTTGAGAGTATTCTTTCGCGTAATAAAGATTTCTTTGTGAACCAAGGAATTGTGATGAATGTTGAGCGCTGTCTGCAGAGTTTGAAAAAAATTAACATTGCCTGCATGCAATTAAAACCAAACGACACCAGTCTGCAGGAAGCTGTGGCTCAGGCAGAACAATTGTGGGAGAATTCAGCCCAACGAGTTGAGACAATCAGAGAGCAGCTTCGTCAAGTTCCTGAACAATGGGCAACTTACAGAAAAAAGTAAATTATGCAAATTTATTGTCTAGCTGTTACATATGCTTTTTTAATAATTAAATCATTATTATAATCACAGATTTGACGAGATGGTGCGATGGATGGATCAAGTCGATAATACTCTACGGACAATTCTGAAAGAAGTCAACACCTTGGAGGAATTCGAGAAAGAGAAATCAATATTTCAGGTATGCAATTTTTGTTCCATTATAATTTTTTATTCAAAAATCATCCTTTGATATTTGTTGTGCCTTCACTTTTGGACAGATGCAAATTCTGACGGTAATTTTGAATTGTTTTAAGCTTATTACTCTCTCTCTCTCTCTCTTTCTCACTCATCCATTTTATATTATATCTATCAAATCGGAGCACTTCTGATGGTTTGATCATTCTTGTAGAAAGTTTGCCATGAAGCTGATAGCAAGAGAGAAGAGATGAAGTGGTTGGTCCAGACGCTGGATAATTTGACGACAAATCGTTCAGACCGTGAAGCAGTGACCGAACAGCATCACCTGGAACAACTGATAACTCGTTACAAAAATCTCATCCCCACAATCGAAATCACTATGACGAAAACCGATATATATTCAAAAAGTTACACCTACAGAAAGGAAGTACGTGAAGTCTGCATACTCCTGAAAAAAGTGCGAGATCAAAATACAGTGGATGCAACAACGGAGGTGCCTGAACGTCTGAAAGAAGCTGTGACTCATCAGGAGAATCGTTTGAGCCAATTGGAGCAGCAGAGAGCGAATATCGTGAGCATGCTTCAACGCGGAAAAGATTTACTGAAGGACCAACACACGCCGACCTTCGTCTCTTCAGAAATACAACAATTGGAAAGCAGCTGGAATGATACTTACGGTCAGAGCATTGAGACATTGAAGAGCTTAAAGAGTTATCAGAAATTGTGGCAGAGTTATCAAGAGCAGAAAAACGAAATCATGAGCCTCATTAAGAATGCCAATGAGGAGCTGCAGAGAGTTAAAACAACTAGCTTCTGCAATGCTTCGCAGGTCTCTTCAGATCTTCGAACCAAGCAAGAATTGAGAGCAACCCTGAAGCAATCCTCTGAGGAAATGATGACAAGGTTGCGAGAGACTCATGATAAGTTGGCAGAAGGTGTACCAAATGCCGAAAAAATAACAATTCGGGAAGAGATCACCAAAATTGAAGAAATCATGGAGACGACTATCGAAAGCGTCGAAAAACATGTATTGTATTTGACGGAGCACAGTGCCAGATGGTCCAAATTTCAGTCAGAAATGGCAGAGCTGAAGAATTGGTCTCAACAGAGCGCTCCACAAGCCATTGCTAATATCCAAGACCTGCTAACGTCACCTGAAGATAGAGTAAGAAAAACGGAATCTCTGCAGAAACAGATTATTGAGAAAATTACAACTATGAAGTCATTGGAAAAGGAATCAAGACAACTTATTAAAGGTAAATTTAAAGAATCACAATAAATATTAAACTTTGTCCTACTATAGAGTCTATTGATTACTATTGTCTATTGATTACTACAAATTTTTTTCTTTCTTACAGATGACAAAGACAGTGACGCTAAGCGGTTGCGCGCAGAAATTGATGATCTAGAGAAGACAGTTGAAACCTTAAATAAGGATATTACAGAGCAACGAGCTCTTGCCACACGTAATCTGGCAACTTGGAAAGAATACGAGGTGGGTATTCAGAAAGTTAAGCCCTGGATCGAGCAGGCAGAGTCTCAAGCAGCTTCGATTGGGTCCAAGCCCACCACTTTAACTCAAGCAAAAGAAATGCTCCAGAAAGCAAAGGCCTTTGAGAACCAATGTGAAGAACATTTACCAAGAGTTCAAGAACTGTCCCACGTGAGTCAACAAATTGCTGGGAGAACAGTAGCACCCGATGAAGTCGATGCTGTTTACACACGTTGGAATGCCGTTCACGATATTTCCATTCAGACCACTACAAAATTAGACAAATTGGTGTCTTCCTGGACAACATTTGATCGTGATGCAGAGGAGTTCAATCGCTGGTTAGATCAGAGTGAAGAGGCTTGTAAAACCGAGCCCAATTATCAAACTCCAGAAGCAGGAAAGTTGGAGCAATATTTGAATCATCTGAAGGAGCTCAACAAAATTGTCTCCGATCGACAAGCACAATTAATATCGTTGACCCAGGTATCTGATCATATAAGCCATGGGCTGTCCTTGGAAGGTGCAACTAACTTAAAGAACCGCGTTGTGGAAATGAAGGCAAGAGTTAGTAAACTTGCAGATACAGTCCGTCATCACATTAACCTAGTATCTGATGCTCTGCTGGCTAGACAAGAATTTCACATGAAGATATCTGATTTTGAGAACTGGATGACACGATTGAGGACCAGTATTGCCGAAATTAGTGAGGTGAACGTTGATAATGTTGATACGAATCTTCAGGCAGTTCATGGATTCCTTCAAGAGCATCTAGAGAAACAGCCAAATTTCTCGGCTATTTATGAGGAAGTGAAGCAACTGGCTGCCCAAGGCTCACAAGACGAAGCTAAAGCCCTGACTGACGTATATAGTCATCTTGCTGAAAAATACAATGCTTCAGAGAATGATTTACAGCAGAGAAAGAAGGGTCTCGAGAAGTGGGCAGAGCTCTTAAATTGGTACAACGAAACTACTGCTCAATTGAGCCATACCAAGTATGAATTAGAAGCTAGGAAACCGACGATTTCTGATTTGGAAAAACTTTCAACTGAATTACAAACTGTCTATTCAAAAATCGAGACATGGAAAGATCACGTTCCCGTCATAGATAGTACACTGGGTATTCACATGAGAGATAAACAGGAAAAGCCTTTGACAGCTTCAGCTCTCGTCCAGGAGCTTGAATCAATGGCAATTACTTTGAAGACAGACCTGTCAATGAAACGAGATAAACTAGAGAACTTGGGTGCTCGATGGGACAACTTCAGAAAAATACAACAGAAGTTGACTGAAGAGATTGTTAGAACCCAAACGATACTTCAAGAAATCACAGTCACAGTTGATATCTGCGACAAGCTTGCCCCAGCCGTGGAAAAAATTGACGATTTAATCGAAGAACATCAGAGACAAGAACCTGACAAAGAGCTGCTCCATAGAGAAGGAAATAATTTAATAAAAGAAGATCAAAAGGCTACGACAAACGTTCAAGTCGTCGTAGCTTCTGTAGACGAAAATTGGGAGAAGGTAAATGAATTACTCAAAGAACAAAGAAAGAAATATGCTGAGATGGACGGAGATTGGCGTCACTATAAAGAAGCTCGAGAGAAGTTAATAAAATTTATTGAGGACTCGCAAATTTTACACAAGTCCTCTAAGGAAGTGCCAAATGATGTAACTCAGGCAAATGTAGCCTTAGAAAAGCATAAACGAGCGTCTGAACTCCTTAAAAAAGGCAAGCAGTTCTTGGAAAAAATGGATCAGAAAGCTCAACAGCTAATTAAAGAAGCATCCCTCATGTCCCATTTTAAGGTAGAAACCGTGGAAAATGATTTATCGAGAGTGAGAAATCAGTATCAAGATATCTATACAACTATCGTGGAAAAGACCCAATCATATGAAACTCAGGTGATTATTTGGAAACAAATTGAAGAAGCTAAATACGAATTAAATCGTTGGTTGAGTGATACCAATGAGGCACTCCTTTCTGCATGTGAACGCTTGATTGATGCTGAGAATGGCCAAGCCAGATTAGCGAGGTATCGAGAAGAATTGCCGTCGTACCAGCTTCTTCGTCAGGGTATTGTAACGAAAACTGAACAACTCGTTAAAATAAATCACAATGCAAGCATACCGACTTTAAAATCTTTGAATAAACTGTTAGATGATCAATTGAAAGTCGTGAAAGAATCAGCGGATCGACTTGAGTCTCTTACTTCGAATCTGAATGAAAAAGAGAAAGCCATAAGGTTGAAGTTGAAACATTCAAGCGATCAAATATCCAAGATTCGAGAAGATATAATCAAATGTGACGATCTTACGGGTGATAATACGAAAATACTTGGAAGAATCAACAGATGTCAAGAATTGCAGAAAGAACTTGAAGAAAGCAATAGTAATCATGCGGTGATTGAAGAAGAAATTGCTAATGCTTCTAAGGTTTATCCAGTTATTGCACGATCTAGTCTTCCAAAAGAGTTGCAGTCGCTACAGCAACGGCGCGAGGGTGTATCAAATCACGCAGACAAAGTCAGAGCGACACTTATAGCCTTCCTAACAAAGCTATACCACGAGAAATTCAACGCTCTTCAGCGAATGGTAGCAACCCATAAGGAAAAAGTACTGTGGTGTCAACCTGAACAGAGTAGCGATCGATACAATCTTGAAGTAAAGATGACATCTCTCATTGACGTTGAAGCAGGAATTAGGGACTGTGAATCAAGAAAAACTGACACTGATAACTCGCTGTCACTGCTGGCGACTGTTGAGTGTAAAGAGACGAATGCTGCACTTATAGCAGAAAAGGATAAAGTCGCCGAAGATCTAACATCTTTGAAAAGTAGCTACGCCTCGATTAAAAAAGTTTTAGAGCGAAATATTGCTTTGTGGCAACGTTACGAAGTGACATCCGAGAATGTTATGACATGGTTGAAAGATACTGAGGCAAAAATCCGAGGTGAAGGTTCTGCACTTGTTGGGTTGCAGGATGTCGAAGCTAAAATTGAGGAAATGGAAATTTATCGTAAATCGGTTAATGATTACGAGAAAGAGATGAAAGCATTAGCTGAAATTGGTGGAGACATCCTCAAAGTGAGTCCGGAGTCGAGAGTAGCACAATACGTAAGCCATTTGACTAACCGTTATGAAGCAATCGAGAAGTTTCTATATCAGTACCTGGATAAATTGCGAGAATTAAGAAAAGGAAGAGATCAATATAAAGTTCATATCAGCGAGCTCGAAAAATGGATCAGTGGTGCGGAGAAAAAATTAAAGAGCTTGGACGAAATTAGTGGACCTAAACCAATAACTTTTTATCAGTCCCGATTAAAAGAATTGAAGACTTTCGGCGAGAATCGAGAACAAGGCCAAGCGATTCTAAATAAGACAGCAGAAGCTGGAGAAGCTCTCTTCCCTAGAACAATGCCTGATCAAAGGGAGGCCATTAGAGCTGAGCTTCGGAGTTTACGTAATCGAGTGGATAATTTGGCAGACTGGTCCAATGTTATCTACAAGAAGATAGAAAATGACATGATGCATAGATCGTCCTTCGAAGATAAGTATGCTCAGGTCAAGCAGTGGTTAATCGATGCACAGGGGAAATTTGGGGATAAGCAGGATCTCTTGCCAACTCTCCAAGAGAAGAAATTAGCCCTACACTCATACAGAGTTATCGGTCAGGATGTGGGTGCTCACAAGAGTATTCTCCAGCAGCTACAGGATCGTCTAAGTGACGTTACTGATGATGAAGCCACGGACATGCTGAGTAACGTTATTGAGGGGTATGAAAAATTGTCGAGAAATGTTGAAGACCGGATTGGTATTGCAGAAAAGCACGTAGCAAACCACGAAGCTTATTTGCAAACGTTTGATAAAACGAAGGATTGGCTCAACGCAGTAATTAATGAAGCTGCTCCATTGCTGGAAGATTTAGCGGTGGAGAGAGACTCAGCTAAGTCTAAAATCGCACAAATTGAAAATACTCTTCAGCAAAAATCTGAAGGGGATCGTATACTTGAAGATTGTAACCAACAGTTGAATATTATCCTCGAGCAGACTTCCATATCAGGTCATCCGATACTCCTCAAGGGCTTTGAACAACAAAAACTGATGTGGGCGGACTTCTTGGTACAATGTGAAGCTGCGAGAGATAAGCTGAATCGACTGTTTGATCAGTGGACAGAGTTTGACCATGTTATCGAAGCTCTGGAAGCGTGGACAAAGAAAATGGAATCTAGAATAAAGGATCAAACCTTAAAGAGTACTGAAGAGGCTAAACGAACATACTTGCAGAAGTTGAAAAGTCTCGAGGAAGAAATCGTTGCCAAAGGCTCAGATTTTAATGCAGCTGTAGAAAAAAGCCAAGGAATTCACGCTGAGTCAGAATTAGCTACGAGAATATCTAGACAAGCTACCAAATATCAAGCTATGAAGAATCAAGCCAAAGAAGCTATAGCTCGCTATGAACAATTTGTAAAGGAGCATAGTACTTTCAATGAGCGATATAATCAATTTTTGGGCTGGATCAAGAAAGTTCAAGAAGATTTGAGCAAGCATCGAGAAATCGTTGGAGATCTTGCAGTTCTGCAGTGTAGACAGAAGAGCATTCGTGACTTAGGAGACACCAGGACGAAAGAAAATCCTCGCTTTGAATCAGTAATCGATCTTGGTGAGAAACTTTATGTTCATACATCTCCTGATGGCCGAGAAATGGTTCGACAACAGCTACGAAACTTGAGAAATCTCTGGGATGGATTCACCGAGGAGCTTCAGGCTGCTATGCAAAAACTTGATCAGTGCCTGATGCAGTTTGCAGAATTTTCACTATCTCAGGAACAACTCACTGCGTGGCTCAGAGACGTGGAGAGAGACATGCATCAGCACACAGAATTAAAGTCAACACTTGAAGAAAAAAGAGCACAATTGCAAAATCACAAAATTATGCACCAAGAAATTATGTCCCATCAAACTCTAGTGGAATCTGTTTGTGATAAAGCTCAGAGACTCGTTGATCAGACTAAGGATACATCGCTGAATGTCTATCTTCAGTCAATTAAACAACTTTTCCAAAATATTGTTATGAAATCCCAGGACCTTTTGGAGAATCTTGAAGACTGCGCTGACAAGCACAATAAATTCCATCTTCAATGCAAAAACTTGGAGGACTGGTTGAGTGTAGAGAAAGAAAAATTAGTGGATGGCAATGACATTACTGGAGAACGTGCGGATATATCGCGGCGATTAGCCACATTGTCAGTATTGAAGAACGGACAGGCTCAGGGAGCTCAACTCTTGGATAAATTGAAGGAATTCGTTGACGTCGTAATTAAAAGTACAGCTGCAAAGGGGCAAGGAGCTATAAAGAAAGAGGCCGATGCTTTGGCAACTGCTCTCCGGCAACATCTCAACGAAATCGATGTTGTAGAAGCCAAGCAGAATGCAGCACTAGAGAAATGGCAAGACTTTGAAGATCAGTTAGACACTCATACAAAGTGGTTCCGAGCCATGGAGGCAGCATTTAGAGATCAACAACTCCAGGCAACGTTGAAAGCAAAGGAAGATAGACTACAATTGTTTAAAGAAAAGCGAGATATCATTTTGAAAAAAGAGCAGGCCATTGATGAATTTGTGGACAAGTCACATAGTCTATTGAATTCGAGTGGTATGGAAAGAATTAAGCCAATAATATCTCAAATCAGTAATCGATACCAGCTGCTACATGTATTGAGTAAGGAGGTAGTGAATCGATCCCAAAGCATTGTCGATGACCACCGTGCCTTTGATGAAAAATTGAAGACCATCGATGCTTGGTTGACATCACTAGAACAAAATCTCGCAGCCCTGAAGAAAGAGGAACTTGGTGGTGAGATTGAGGCTAAGGCGTCGCGTCTAAAAATGCTCTTACGAGAACGAGATCAAGCTGAATCTCGATTGACAGCACTCAATGGAGCAGGGGAGAAAATTTTACCAACTACTTCAGCTCAAGGCCGCGAAACTATTCGATATGAGCTGAGACACGCCCGGGAGAGATGGGACAATCTTGCTGAAAGCATTTTAGAGCAGCAGAAGAAACAAGATGCTCAATCGCTGCAATGGTCAAGCTATCAAGAAACTCTACAGCAAATTTCTGCCTGGTTAGATAACATGGAAAGAGCGACAAAGCAAGACTCTTCCACAGCGTGGTCAACTCTTCCAGAAGTCCGTTCAAAATTGTTGAAGAGCAAGACATTGCATCAAGAAATATTGGCGCACAAGCGAATAGTTGAAGCTATTTCTGAGAAAGCAAATGCTCTGGTTCAAGTCACTCAAGCTTCTACAGAAGTCAAAGATACCGTTGCTTCCGTATCCAAACGATATGAGCAATTGGTTAATACGTCTCAGAAAGGAATCGCTAATTTAGAAGGTCTTGCCGAAATCCTTCAGCAATTCTGCGATCTTCAGAAAGCTTACCAAGACTATCAGAAACAGCAATGGGAGAAATTGGGAAATTATACCGATTACACTGGTAACAAAGCAGCCCTTCAGGCGAGGTTGCTGCGGGTCATCGAAATTCAAGATGGGCAGACTGAGAGTGAGCTGAAACTTAATGTTCTTGAAGAGCATGTTAAGCAAAATGCTCAGAATTTACCTTCTCGATCGCAGGAGTCGATGGAAAGAGATGTTACTAATCTCAGGTAAATACACCCTTTATAAGCAGTGTTATCAGTTTAGCAATAAACTATTACTACGTATATGATAATTTTTTTTACAGATTTGAAAGCAAAAAATTTGCTACAGCAGTAGGCGACGTTGTCCGGCGTATAGAAGAAAGAATCCAACAATGGTGCGAGTACGAGAATGCTCTTGAACATCTCCTAGCATGGCTCTCAGAGGCCGAAGTAGTATTGAAAAATTACACCTTGAAGAATTCAATAGAAGAAAAGCAGGAGCAACTGGAAAAATATGAGGTGGCGTAAAAAATCCATAGAAAATCAGACTTAATTGTGTTACCCTTTTCAATCGTTCACTATCACTTAACTTGACTTAACTTTGTGTTCTGTGTAGAAATGGTGATTAACCATTCTGTATAAATAATAATATAAATTCCTTTAGGAACTCCTTAAAATAGCGGATTCGAAGAATTCAGATGTCTCGGAGCTGGTCTCGCTTGGTGATCATCTCGAGCAAGTAAGAAAACTTCCCGTCGATGCCAGCTTTTGGAATCAGTCGCTTGGGAGATCGAGGTGTCATGCGATGAAGCTCTCTTCGTCACTGCATTGCTTATTCAGACGCTTTTAATTTCGTCTGTAAATTATTTCTTTTCAGTATCAGTGTCCTACTGCAGCTTTATTTTAACGCAATAATTTTAAATTCACCATATGCGAATGCAAGTTGAGGGCAACGAGACAACACCTTTCTCAACGGGTTTTTTCTATTTCTCTACTTACACAATATCGTTCTCATACTGACACACTATTTTAGCCGAGCAGCAGAGTGCAGAATTGTGTTTTATCATTCTCTTCGAATTATGTATTTACATAGTATCAATGGAATAAATGTTTACAGACTCTCATCATGAATCTACGCAGTCACGAGGCAGAGTTCGACAAAATGAGTGATGATTCCTCGGAACTTATGGAAATTAGCGGCGAAACAAGATTTTCCGTAAATGTCCAGCAAGTCACATCAAGATTTCAGTCAGTACAAGGAACAGCAAAGGTATTTATATTTATTCTATTCTCATTATTTCTTTTTGAAATAAACCCGTAACACATGATTTTCATCAGGAATTAGTCAAAAAATGTGAGCAAGCAACACAGGATCACGTAGCTTATCTCGAACGCTACAAACAATGCACAGATTGGTTAGCAGCCTCTCAATCTCAGTATCAAGCCACAAAGGATAATGTTACAGCAACCAAGCAGGAATTGACAGCTTACGGCGAGAGCTTGCGTGATCTTCTATCTCGTATAGCTGTTGGAACGCTTTTAGTTAATAACACAGTAGAAGCTGGAGAACGTCTTTATCCAACTACAGGATCCGAGGGTCGTGAGATAATCCGTCAACAGCTTCTCGACCTGCAGCAAGCTCTAGAGTCATTACACGAAGGAGTGACTTGTACGGAACGCGACATCCAAGTGAAAATATCTCGATGGCTCGGTTTTGATGAATGCAGCGATACTTTTGAAAAGTGGTTGTCTTACCTCGAGAAGCACATCAAACCTGAACTTGAATTAAAAACTACTCTTGATGAGAAACGCGTCCAGCTGCAGATGTATCGAGATTCTCTTCATGATATCCAAAGCCATCAGGAACATCTATTAGCTCTTCGAGATAAAGCAGAAAATCTTCCGGACAAAACAGATAGAATTGATAAAATTCTAAATGACATGACAAAACGATATTCATTGATGCTGAAACGAGTACAGGCCTTTGTCGAGAAGTACGAAGCAATTGTTAGCGACCATCAACAGTATAGCAAGGCTGTTCTTGAAACACATGAATGGCTTGATGCAACTCATAATGCAGTAAGTCTTTGGGGCGATGGCGACTTAGAACGTGTGTCACTTCACACTAATCTGGATAGACTGAAGAATCTTCTGCATAGTCTTCCGGAAGACCAGCCGAGAATCCATCAAATTAGAACTCTAGGGGAAAAAGTTATACCAGGAACTCTGGAATCGGGACAAGTAAATATTAGATCACAAATGGATTCGTCGCAACAAGAATGGGAAGGTTTAGTGTCAGCTATTAAATCTACAATCGAAGCTTTGGAGAATAAATTGCAACAGTGGCAGGAATTCGAGGGTTTGAAGGAGAAGTGCTTGGATTGGATTCGTGATACCGACACTAAACTCCATGCTGTGGATCTCAAGTCGACTCTGTCAGAGAAAAAAGAGCAGTTGGAACAACTACGCGCTCTTCAAGGTGAGGTGAGAGCAAAGGAGCTTGAGATTGATGCTGTGACAGAACGTGCTCAGCAGCTACATAAGAATATGTCTTTGCGTACATCAAATATATCAGAATTGGGAATAAAGTATCAGCACATATCGAGTAAGGTCAAAGATCTGAATAATCGATGGCATCATTATGTAACCAATCATCAAGACTTCGATAATCATTTATCTACATGCATGGGTTGGCTAGAAAACATCAGGGAGAAGCTGGATTATTGCTCTGACTTTAGCGTGTCCTCACAGCAAGATTTAGAGAGTAAAATGGAAACAGTACAGGAGCTTTTACTTTACAAGGAAGACGGCTTTTCCAAGATCCAGGGTGTTGTCGAGCTGGCCCAAACTATCTTAGCGAATACAGCTCCGACTGGTCATCAAGCTATCAACGATGCTGTTGCGAAACTTCAAGCGCAATGGAGTGCCCTGACTTCAAAAATGCTGGAAACAAAGACCAATCTCGATGATTCTATCAACAAATGGGCCGGACTTTTGGAACAAATACAGTCAATCAATAAAACCGTAGAATTTATGAAAAGTTCTGTTGCCGACATCCTGGCCTTCCAGACGACGATGACTGAGAAAAGATCTCAGCTTGAACGTATTAACGCACTTGAAGAGAAGGTTCGATGTGAGAATATTGAAGTAGATAATCTCAAATCTAAAGTTGCCGAAATGATTGCCACTGGTCAGCAAGGTTTAGCAGCTTCTGAGGCCCAAGATATTTTAAACAAATTCGATGAAATCTTTGAGAAAATAAAATCTCTTTTAGCCGAACGTGAAGATCAGTTCAAGGATCATAAACGCTACAAAGACGCCTACGATGATTTAATCGCCTGGCTGAGCCGGGCCAGAGAAAAAATACCATCAATGAAGCAGAGGACTTTTAGTGATAAATTAGCAATTGAGAATGCAGTGGCACCTTTGGAAAGTTTGCTAAATAAAAAGGCCCAGGGAGAGCTTCTCGTGGAACATCTTCAACACACTGGGCAGGTGGTATGTGCCAGTACTAGTCCTCAAGGTGCTGAGATAATTCGCAATGAAATTCGAGCGTTGTCGGAGAGCTTTGAGACCATGTTTAAGGATATACAGCAACAGAAAAATCAGCTGGAAGATACGGTAAGTCAATGGCGAGATTACAAGGATGAATACGAAAGACTCAGCGATTGGCTCCAGCAATTTGACATTCTCATCAAAGCCCAGAAGAACGCACTTCTCCCGAACGTCACCGAAAAGGAAAAACAAGTCAAAGAAGTCCGGACTATTCTAGAAAATCTTACGAAGGGTCAAGAACAAATCGACAAGTTCAATAAAACCGCATCGGCACTCCTTTCCTCGCATTTGGATACATATATTAACAACCAGTTGCGCCACCTCAATTCGCGCTATCAAGTTCAAGTCAATTTAGCGAAAGACGTGTTGAATAAAGTAGAGACCAATCTTGCACAGCACCAAGAATACGAGTCAAATCTTGGAAAAACGCGAGATTGGATTGACAATGCAAAGCAAATAATTCGTCAAGGAACCGAAGCAGCCGCTTCAAGTAGTCGTGAAGAGCTACAGGGAAGATTGGACAAGATACAGGAGCTTCTGAGGAAACGCGAGGAAGGTCAGAACCTTGTACACCTGACAGTTAACTGTGGAGAAAAGGTAGCTAGAAATACCCGGTCTGATGGCAGAGAAGAGATCAATGCTCAGCTGAAGGAGATCCAAAATGACTGGGAACGTCTAGTTAAGAAAATATCCACGACTAAAGTTCATTTGGAAACTAGTTTACTTCAATGGGCTGATTACAGCTCCTCTTATTCCCAGCTGCAACAGTGGATTAATGACCGCGAAGCAAAACTTCAACAGGTCTGTGAACATAAAGTTTCTAAAGCAAAGAAAGGACTGGCTGGACTTAATTCTCTGGCTATTGGAGAACGTAAAGCGAATCTCAGACAAACGAACAGTATTGTTCAGGATATCGTAGCCTTTGAACCAATGATTCAGTCAGTGGCTACAAAGGCTGAGGATCTTCAGCAAGCTACCCCAGCCACTGAAATCTCTATTAAGTATGAAACTTTAAGTAAACAAGCTCAAGAGCTATATGCTAAGCAGAAAGAGACAGTTGAGCAGCATCAGGCGTTCATTGATAGTGGAACGGAATTTGTCCAATGGATTAGAGTAGCAAAGGAGAGACTTGGAAAATGTTCTGAGCCCACTGGAGACAAAGACTCGTTGTCAAGCAAGATTACTCAATTGAAAGTGCTCCATAGTGAACTTCCGGAGGGTCAAAAGAAATTGGAGAAAGCCCTTGAAAGAGGTAATGCTGCTTGTCAAATCGCAGATACAGAGGACAAGGAAATAATCGAAGAAGAAGTTGCTATGCTGCAAGAAGAATACGATAATTACGTGGATTCCTTGAATATGACCAAAAGCCTACTGGAAATTGGTATAGTCAAATGGACAGAGTACGAAGATCAGTATTCAGAAGCCACAGAGTGGTTAACTCAAACGGAACAGTTGGTGCAGTCATTCAATAAGTTACAGGACAGTCTTGAGGAGAAAAAAAACGTTCTCGAACGGTTCCAAGTTCATTTACAAACATTATTTGATTGGCAGAAAGAATTAGATCGATTGAACATGAAAGCTCAAATGCTTCTTGAGACATGTGCGGACACGAGAATCTCCAATCAAGTCACGCAACTTACAACGAAATATAATGCTCTGCTGTCTCTTGCCAAGGAAATTATGCGACGACTGGAGCTCCACTATCAGGAGCATCAGCAACACAATACCTTATATCAAGAATGTCAGGATTGGATCGATCGAACGCGTGACAAGTTGGGAGAATGTAAAGATATCTCGTCGACTTTAACTGAAGTTAACAATAAGCTCAATACATGCAAAGCTATCCGTCAGACTTTGGAACAGGGTCAAAATAAGCTAAGATATGCTTTGGAGCTAAAGGAGAAAGTAATTATGAATACCGAGCAAAATGGCGCAGCGAAGATTCAAGAGGATACCGAGACCCTGAAGACAGAATTTGACAAGTTAATGTCTGACGTCGAAGAGGCCAGGCAGAAGTTAGCAGCCAGAGCGACTGTGCTCGAGGAACTAGGCAAATTACATCGACTCATTATTGATTGGATGGAGGAGATCGAAGTCAAAATCAGACCTGAAGAGACCTATAAAAATGATCTGAGTGAAAAACGCGTCCTCCTTGAGAAATATAGAACTGTACAACGCGACATTCAAGGTCACAGCGAGACAATAGATCGTCTAAAGTCACGATTAAACGAGGACATCACTATTCCAAAAGAACCTTATGAGGCAACGATTGGAAAGTATGATGAGCTTTGGAGACTTGTTGCAGAAAAAATTAATAATTTAGAGGATCAAGTTAGGGATCACGAGAAATTCCAACAGGCCCAAAACGCGGCAGCTGACTGGGTAAGGAAGACTAAAGTAGATATTCAACAGTACAGCATGACTCACGGCGAGAAAAGCAAAGTAATCGAACGTGAAAAGAAGATAAATGAGATAATAGCATCAATGCCCAAAGGTGAGACGCTCATCTCCAAAGTCATGGATGTGAACGAAAGCATCATTTCCTCCACGGGTCCCGATGGCCAGGATGTTATAAGGCAAGAAGTGAGACAGCTCCAGCTTGACTGGAAATCCCTCCAAAGTCAGTGCCAAGAGTCGCAGAAGACGTTGGAAAACTGCATTACTATGTGGTCTCAATTTTCTACTGCTATGGATAATATGAAAGACTGGTTAGACCAATTCCAGAAAAAAATATCTGATGAGCAAATAAAGGAAAACAAAACTCCTCAAGACCTAGCTCGATGCAAGCAATTGGTAGAAGAAGCCATCCGCCAAAAACCAGTACTCGAAAAGCTCAATGATAAATGTGAAGCTCTTCTGGAGATGAGTGCTTGTAGTTGGGCACGAGACAAGACCGTCCAACTTCAATCGTCTTACACGATTTTACTCACTGATGCTCAAGGACTTGTCTCTAAAGTAGAGAAAAATTTATCCGATCATACAGAGTTTCTCAAAGCAAGAAAGGAGCTAGAAGAGTGGCTCCAAACAGCTCATGGCTCCGTCCAGGATTGTGTTGGCGTAGGAGACGCTGCTTGGGCCCGTGACAAGCTGAAGACGACTCGGGTGGTTGCAACGAGAATTACGGAGGGACAGCATCTGCTATCCACTTTAAAAAATGCATTCGCTAAGGCTATAAACACTGCACTGCCCGAGCAACAGGAACAGCTGAGAAATAATATGGCCACATTAACATCTCGTTGGGAACAGTTAAATATGGATTTAAATACAGTTCAAGCTCAAATAAAGTCCATCCTCACTCGATGGGAAGATCATACTGAAGTCTACGAACGACTAAAGACATGGCTGAATGACACCGAGAAGTTTATTCAATCCCTCCCGGATACCAAAGGAGAAATTGGAGAGATGAAGACACTTCTAGAACGTTATCGACATACTCAAGAAGAAGTGAAAGCAAAAAAATCTGATCTTGATCAATTATTGGAGGAGTCTGTGGAATTGTCGTCCTGGGCCAAGAACGATACGGCTCAGGAGCAGGCTAAGATTCTCCTCAGTCGATGGAAATATGTGGGAAAACTTGTCAACGAGCAAAAACTTCTTCTTGAAAATGAGATGGAAGAATACAATGCTTATCACACTGCCCTTCAAGATACCGAAAAGTGGTTACTACAAGTTTCCTTCCAGTTAATGTCTCATAATTCACGTTACATTACAAGTAAGGAACAGACCCTCGAGCAGATTAAACAGCATGACTCGCTTCGAGAAGAGATTAGAAAGTATCAGGACAATTTAGATGAACTAAAAGATAAAGGACAGCAACAAATCGATCGCTATGTGTCAGTAAATGGAAATATTCAGTCAATCATTCAGATTCAACTCCAGAATGTTCAGGATAGTTATAACTCTCTCCTGAATACTGCACTTCAAATAAAAAATCGATTGGACGAGTCACTGACCAAATTTGAAGAATATGAGAGGACATTGGAGAGTATAATGAAGAATCTGGATGCATATGAACCTGAAATAGCGCAAGAGTTAGAGGCTCCCTTAGACACTCTGGAGTCAGCAGAACATAGTCTGGAAAGTGCTAGAATACTTCATAATAAACTTCAGTCCGAAAAATCAAGATTGGCAATGGCTGTCGAGGCTTGTGAAGCTGCTGCTGCCTGCGTATCCCGACCTGGAAGTCCTCTTGATGCTCCACCTGTTCAGATTCCCCTGCGAGAAGTCGAAGTACGCACTAGACTTGAAGATTTGATTGATCAGGTAAGCATCAATGATCTTGTAATTTCATTTATTCTCACCGTAATTTAAGAATGATTTTCCCTCACTTTACGCACTAATAATGAATGTGTCTATTTAATTTGTTATGTTTAAATGCTTATGCATGAATTACTTTAATTTCGTTTTTTTTCCGTTGCCCAATTGATGCAGAAAGATAATCAGGATACCGGCAACAGACTGAACGCACTGTTAGCTAATATCGAGCAGAAAGGCTTCTTAGTGAAACTTAACCAAATGTGTGATTTGCTATTTTTCAATCATTGTCTTACTTTAAAATCTAGATGCAGACACATTTGGCCAATGTAACGAGGGCTGTCGGAGAACTTGAGGAGCAAACACGCCAGAAGAACGTGTTAAGAACCTGGGTCAATCAGCAACGTGCTCTCTGTGCCGAGTGGAAATCCAGACCAGCAAAATTGCGATCTGAAGCGGCGCAAGCTGAACTTCAAGCAATGAATGAACTGTTGGGAAGCATTGGAGAACGTAGATCGCGCGCTTTGACTGAACTTTCTCTCCATCCAGATGGTCGAGACGATGATCTTGAGGAGGGCTTAAATAAACTTGAAGTAGAATTGATGGAGGCTATCGCCGATAAACAAGCGGCTCAAGATTTGATTCAGAAGTACAGAACACAAGTGCAAGAAATTCAGAATTGGCTTGATAGCCTCGCGAAAAAAGTTGACGTTATTGAGAAGGGTAATGGTCTGACCATAGGCCAAAAAATTTCGGCCGTAAAAGAAATAATTTCTGAATTTGAAGGTCAGGGTCCGGGCAGGCTAGATGAAGTGAAAAAGCTTGGAGACCAAGTGATGGACGCGGTCAGTAATCTGGATTCTCAGCAGATCGAAGAACAGATGAAATCAGTAGACAGGAGATATGGAGACATTGCTAAAAAATTGCAGAGAAAGTCCCAAGTATTGGACATGACTGCTCAAGGCATCGAAGCAACCAGAAAAGAGATTGAAGATAATAGGGAATGGATTAGCCAGAAGAGACAACAGGCTAGAGTCTCTGAACCTCTTGGATTTGAGTGTAAACCGGCTGATGACAAGGTCCTAGCATTGAAGGCAATGTTGAAGGAGGCAGAAAATAAACAGGTAATTATTGATACCTTGGAAAAGCGTGTTGGTAATATGCAAAATGAATTAGAAGCAACTGAACAGCAGCAATTGGAGTCTGATACTAGGGCTCTACGTGGAGAACAAGCAGAACTTTGCTCTATCCTTCGCGAACTAATTTCTGGAGCTACTGCAGCAGCTGACGCTCGACGAAAACTAGAATCGGACCTGGAACGCGCTAAACTCTGGATTAAAACCAAGCACAACGACCTCAAGAAGCTGAGTGGATATCTTCCTTTGGGAGCCATCAAGGTGGAACAGGACATTGTCCATCACAATAGCATTGAAGCTGACATCTCCGCTTTTAATGAAAATAATCTGAACGACATCTTGAAGCAGTCAAATATTTTAATGAGGGATTGCAATGAGGAAGATCGCGCAAAATTGCAGACTTTACTGGATAGTCTCAATGATGATTATGACTCTCTGAAGAAAGAGGCGGCTGAGAAACAAGCTTCCTTGGTCGATCTTCTTCAAGGACGTAAAGCGTTTGAGAGCGAAATTGACAGATGTCAACGATGGATCAAAGAGGCAGAAACTGCCACTTCCTCTGATGTACGATCATCGAGTGTCGATGTTTTGCGAGAACAGCTTGCCAAGTATGATCGATTGAAACAGGAGGCCAAAGCCTTTGGTGAAGATGTGGAAAAGATTATGCAGCAAGGAAAGTCAATTTTGCCAACTGTGAGTGATGCCGATAAACTTGAGCTCAGCGATCAATTAAAGAACATGAAAGACGCGCATAATCGAGTATCTAGCGTGATCAATGAGCGTGCATCAGCTCTTCACAAGAGTATCGCTGAGGCTGAAGAAGCTGCCGCGCGTGTTGCTGAAGCGGTGCAGTTTATGTCCGATATACAAAAAGATCTTCATAATCTGAATAAGCCTATTGGCCCTCGAGTAGAGGATGTAGAAGGTATGTTATCAGCATATGAGAAAATTTTAGGTGATTTAAAAGACAACAAGGCAAAGCTTTCTGACTTACAATCAGCCAACATTGGCGATCTCCACGGAGTGTTTGCACAGCAAGACGATCTCATCAGGGCTCTTGAGGCACAAATTGCCAAGTTAAGGCAACTCCTTCTGCTTCGTCAACAGTTCATTGCATTAGTTACTGAGATTATGACTTTCATAGCAAAGTATATCGAGATTGTAAGAGACATCGAGAAAAACGATCAAACAATTGAGGAAAAAATCAAGCGTTACGATGACGCTATCCTGAAGATTCAAGAGTGCGAAGCCACTTTGGCTAGTGCAACTGACAAAGGGCAACAAATTGCTGTCGACGGATCAGCCGTTGATCGAAATAATATAACTGAACAGCTGCAGTCCCTAAAGCAGCAGCTTCAGAGTCTCAGGAGGGCTGTAGAAATGCAGAGAGAACAACACGAGTTGGCTGCTGCCGAACACAAGAGACTTGCAGACGACCTCGCAGATATTCTTGACTGGCTGGAGAATAAGGAGAAAGAAGTCAAGTCACGACCACTGTTGGAGAGGGCTGTAGAGAGTGTAGAAGCTGAGATTAAAAAGCATAAGCTTCTCTGTGAGTCGGTCAATGAGTACCTTGACCGAATTAAGAACCTGAAGGAATCAGTACGACACGAAGAAGGTATGCCAGGGTCTTTAAAGGAGATGTTAAGCGAGGCAGTCTCATTGCTGTCCTCTTTGCCCAGGGAAATGGAAGACCGGGAGGCATATCTCGAGAACAATTTACAGATGCGGTTGAATTACGGTGTATTATCAGAGAAACTTCACAGCTGGGTTAGAGAAGCTGAAATACGGCTTGAAAGCGATAAAGACGGACTTGACTTTGAGAACATCGTGAGCGATCTTGAAGAGCACAAGATATACTTCAGCTCGGAGGCATCCATGCGAGAATTGGTGTCCCAGCAAATTCAACAGGCAGCTGACAAAATCTGGCCTTCACTAAATAGCGCGGAGCAGGAAGAATTGAGCTTGGAGCAGCAACAGTACAATCAGCTACTGAAAAATACCCTGAATACTGCCAAGTCTCATCGTGCGCGCTTGGAGCAGGGAGCTGAAAGCTGGCGTGACTACACGCAGACCTTGGAACGCGTGAAGGCAGTAGTAGCTAGAACAAGATTCACAGATGAGCCTGTCACGACACTTGCTGGACTTCAATTCAATACCCAAAAAATCACACATGCCCTCAATGACATTCAGAATCAGCAGTTTGAACTAGACCTACTGAATGAGCGTGGTCAGGAAGTTCTGAATCTGGCGGATGCAACTAGCAAGAAGATAATCGAAAATCAATTGGCAGAGACAAGCAGCGAGTGGAAGGAGTTAGTTTCTGGCTTGGAGGGTCGTAGAGATGCCTTGGAGGCTCTGTCCAAACACTGGGAAGAGCTCGAGGTTCGGTGGAATCACACGGAAACGAGACTCACTGCTGTTGAAGAGAGAAGCAAACTCGTGGACTGTGTAGTCAGGTCCAAGCAGCACATTCGAGATACCATCAAGTCACTGAATGTGAGTATAAACTATTTAATTCCTTCCACGCCTTTTCATTCCCCTTCATTGACGCATTCAGGGGAAGGTTTAAGCGCCTTGTACAACCAGGTACCGAAGCAGGTGCTCCATATGATACCCCAATAGTATAACATCTGGTTCCCCTTCCTGCCTGCTATACTGCTTAGTTGTAATGATGATTTTGTCCACTAGGAACTGGTTGCGGAGGCAGAGAAGCTCCAGCCAGTGACGGAAGAGGTGACAGCCCTGGCGGGGCCAGTGCTCGCCTATCTTGCAGCCTTCACCGAAGCTCCAGCACGTGCTCTCGAGAAGCGCCTCGATAAGCTTCACAAGTTTGCGGAATCGTGAGTTATCTTTTCTTTACTGCTCCATGTGGGTCGAACCAGTATAATAATAGGCCATTCAGGCCAATGATTTTTAATTCACCAGGATTTTATTCAACTACGGAGGATTAGTTGTCGCGTATCTGGTGAAAAACATCCCCCTTGCCCACGAGCAGATTAGGCATGCGCATGGTGTGGAGTGTGATTTTGCTTTGCTCCCTTATTTCGATGATTAAATCTGCATACATACAGATTGTATGTGCAGAATGCTGATAAACATTTCGACGTCAAAGCTGGCTAGACATTTAAATTGAATTTTCTCAAGCCAATTATAAAGTACTATTCTCTGGACGTGAAACGTCATGACTCATGACCGAATTTGTCGAATGACGTAACTCGAGTGAACAGTGGAGAGGAACTCTTTCGCGAAGGCTAGCGGCCGTGGCATTGGCGACTTTTCTCCTTCCGATTGACCGATCATTCAAGAAACTTGGGAAGAAACCGGCTCAGTCAACTTTGAGCAATCAAAAGTGGCAAACGAATACTATTTATGTATGAGCAACGAATATATTTATAAGTATTTGCGTTTGAAAAATTATGGATCGTTGATAAGTGAGAAAAATGAGCTGGTTATTACGTAGAATGAGCAATGAAGAAATCAGGTGATTCTAATGTTAAGTTTGGTTGCTCCTTGGTGGATCCGTGTGTTTTTGTATACTATAATTACTTCACAACGAAAATTTCAACATTACAGACAAAACGTTGGCCTGATTCCGAAATCTCATATCATGTTGTAATGTCTTACACATAAAAGTCTTTTGCCAAGTTAGAAAAAAATAGGCAATGATTTTTCAATATAAATACACCTATGAAAAAAACAATTTCAATGACTGTGATGAGAAATTGTATTGGAACGACAATTTTAAGTATCAATTTTATAAACGAGAAGTCGTTGGCATCGTTCTTCTTCGACCTTAAAGCAACAAAGCCCGTTCGCTCGCGGATTCTTGCGCTCCGAAGAATTATTCTTAGTCTGAGATGCTGCATCCGGCGTCGCGGCGCTTGGCGTCTCTTTGAAAATTGGTGGGAGAGAGACGATGCAGAGCTTTAGCTCGCATGCGTCGCCACGTAGGGCCGGGGAAAAATTTAAACTGTGCTCTCACACCTCAAATCATTTCGAACCGTGACCGCGGCTATTAAGCTTGAACGTGCCGCGCCATACTGTTGCCTGATTTCCGTGCGTTTAATTAACATGCAGTAACGATAATCAAGTCGAAAATACGCGGAGAAACAGAGAATCTTTGGAAATAAAGAGAATTAGCTGCATCAATTGGACGAGCCATCACAGAAGATTTAGACTCTCGAGCCGGTATTATAGGTACAAAACATTTAGACAGATTAAGTGCCAGATAAGCGCGCGATAGTGCCATTGATTCCCCGTCTATCGGTTGATTTTTAGTGGAAATGATATAACTCTCAATAAAGTAGATAATCTGGTACAGTGCTGATCAAATGCGGCATAATCCCGCGTCTGACCAGCATCAATCCGCGCAGGACTCTTCAGCAATGTCTACATACCGAAAATTTAATGTCATCTTTTCAAATAAAATTCCAATACAAGACCTATTCGTGTTATAATAGTGGATGGCAACTCGAATAATTATAGATTTATAAAATGCCGGCGGGTAAACATATATGAGGACGTGTGCCAGATCGGTCGATGACTGTGCGCCAGACCTCGTTTTCCTTCAATCTTTATCGCGCTGACAACTTTGTGGATGATGTCATTATTCTTATTACCGTCATAATTCAAGTGCGCACTCAGCCGACATTGACATCACTTATTGTGCATACAGGACCGCGCCGTAGAGACGCGTGACCCTAGAGAAGAAGAGAGAAATTCTGTAAATAGATTTACTTTCGATCAATGATGTCACTTGTTGCTTCCGGTTTTAGTCACACGCGGATTCTCTCTTCGTTTCTGCCGTGGTGACCTCGTGATTATTCTGAAATTTTTCCTCCTGTATTTCGCGCAGTCTGACGTGAAGAATCTAGTGAACTTTATCGCGGCAGAATTGCACTCGATCGACTCATCAAGTCTTCAAGTCTAAGAGCCTCGAGCTAAAGCTACATAGTTTAACGTCTACTTTTAGCCAAGGCTTTTACTCTCTCGCTCTCTTCTTCTTTCTCTCCGCGACTTGCTCACATCCTACCGACCGACCCGGTACACCAGCCACTCTAGAAGTAGAAGAGAAAAAAAAATAACGCACCACACATTTCTGACTCTAAATGCGTAGTCACGCCGACGGCCAGTCTTATGGTCTTGTCCTGATTGTTATTTCACGTCTAACTTTACGCAAAGAATATATGAATCACTATTCAATTTATCTCGTTTCTCAAATGCTGAAATAGAGAATTTGCATATGACTGCATATTACAGGCTCGTCAGCTCGCTCCATTCAAAATCAGAGAAAGCACACGGGGATCTCGAGTCCCTCGACCAAGACGAACTCGAAGTGAAACGTCTTCAAGGCCGACTCGAGGAGCTCCATCAGCGCATCAACGTCTTCTATATTTTCGGAGTCAACCAGGACAGTATCGAGACCTCCCTCATCGAGCTTCACGAGAAGCTTACCGGACTTGTGGAGGCGATAAAAATATTCTCTGGTAACACTAAAGCGCGGTACCAAGCAAGCCAGCAGCTGGTGCCGAGTGATCTGGCCCAACAATTGGCGTCTCTCGAGCTTAACGCAGAAAGTGCTGTTCAAGCAATGGAGGAGAAACAGCGGGAGCTGAAGAGAGCAAGGACCATCAGGACAGATTATCTGTCCGATGTCGACGAGCTTCAAGCATGGATCGGCAAAGCTGAGCTCAAGGTCCAGGACAGATCAGTGGAGCCACTGAAACTGAGAGAATACCTGCGACAAATACAGACGGAGCTTGCACCTATGACTGATAAGCTCGAGAGGCTAACGAAAAATGGCCATACGATAATGGAACATACGACAGACGACGAAGAAAAGGAGTTGATTGAAAAAACGATTCTTAATTTGACCGAGCAATTGGGGCAAGTAAAAACCTGGTTGGAAGAGAAGAAGCAACAGGTTGGAGATTCATTAGACGCCTGGCAGAGATTCCTCGTTCTCTATGATTCTGTCACAACTTGGACAGAAGAGAAAAGGATCTTCCTGAAGGAGCCACTCAAGTTGAGTACACTCATTCAGACGCGACAGAGACTCCACGATTATTCGGTATGTCCGACGCATTCTGCACAGGTAGCTCAGTATAATTAGGGAATTTTAAGGGTTACCGCTATTTTACTTGCAGACTGCCGTGAAGAGCTGCAAACAGGTGAATAAGAATCTGAGTGATATGGGCAAAGAGTTAGAGTTGATAGGACAAATCACCAGCGTTGGCGATCTTCCGGAGAAACTTGCGCAGGCCGAAGAGACCAAAGTCGAGGTCGAGGGTCAATTGCTGGAAACGGTGGGTGATCCAATATAGCTACATTCATGCCGCGAACAATGAAGCAGCATTTATTTTCAAATTTTATTGTATCCTAATCCCTTTCAGAATGCATTGCTACAAGAGGCGAGTGAAGAATGGGAACAGTGTGAGAAGAAGTTCAAAGATGTCAAGAGTTGGCTGGAGAAAGCACGACAAAGCTTGGACTCGCCCCAGAATAAGAAAAAGCCCCTGAGGGATCAACATGCCATTAGAGAAAAAATGCTGAGTGACATCGCTATTCAGAAAACTAAAATCTCCATCTCGGTGGAGAAGCTTCAGGTTCACTTTAGGTCTGGTATCAGTGGCGATAACAAAATCAGCGAAACCGCTGATGAGATGATTACCGAGTTGAATGTCCTCAATGAAACCGTCAAAGAGCAAACAGCATCGTTGGAAGCTTGCCTTTCGCAGATCGATCAGTATCAACAGGTTAGGCTCGGAGAATTCGCGGCAAAACTTTTCGCGATTATAAACGAAAAAAAAATCCTTTTCTTTATTTTGAATTATAGGAAATTCAGCAGCTGCGACAGCAGATTGTCCAAGTCGAACAGCAATTAAGATCAGCCTTAAGTCCGACTTACCTTCCAAATGATCGCGACAAGGCAATCCAAGAGCAACAGGTAGGTTTATGTTTATCTTTCAACCTATTTGTCATCCTGCACCAATTACGCGCTAACAAAACCGTGAAATATTGCATTTGATGCCAACCCGAGACCACGATAGACAGAGGGTGCAGGGAACCCTTATTTAACCGCGAGACAGTCCAGGCACGCGAATCAGTTGAATGGAATAAGTAGATTAATCGTAGTATATACATAAATGACTACTAAGACTAACTAGATTGCCTCTAATCGATACCCTGATTATAACGAATCGGTGGAAACATTTTGATATTTATCAAGAGAATGGTATAGAATTCGAGATAGAGATGAGAATGAGGTGGAAATTTCTTCAGCTTATAAATCAAGGTGTTTCCATGGTGGTGATACATTATTAACTATTAAAACCTGTCCACTTTTCTTATTCACTCAATCACTATGCTTTGTGTCACACGCTAATATTCATGCACAAGCACACTAAGCACTAATCACACGATAATCGTATCAAAATTTTCGATCAAACATTATCTGCAATTAAAATAATAATCTGAAGGGACTAGTACCGGATTTACTACTACATAAATACATTAATAACACTAATGAATCATTTAACTAACTACTAATACACTGAAGGGAATAATATTCAGATATTAAAGTTATCACGGTGGTACATCAGCTGTCAGGTATTGGTTGGTATCTCATTCATTGTCACTTTATTTATTTAAGGTCTGTTTGTTATTTCTGTTCTCTCACAGAGATTACTTGATTTTGCTTGTTTGTGGTAACCTTTTTTTTTAATTTGAAATTACTATCATTAATATGGGTACAATTCAAATGATGTTATTTGTATAACAGTACACATACAAGACAAAAGTAAGATCGCAGCGTGACTTGCTTTGCACGTAGGTCGTACATAAAAATCTTTATATGTTGTACTGAGACAAAAAAAGCTTTTTCAACATATATTATTAGTGGACTCACTGTCATCGTCCTCGTCTTCCGGCCTAGGGAATCTATCCGGTAACCGGAACGTAATTCTCAAGGAGAACGAACATGTCATAATCAAGTTATCTCTGTCAAAAATGACAGCGTGACACCTCTGGCAATCTTGAAGGAGATTAGCCACGACACGTCACAATCATTTCATTTTTATAACTCTCTCATTAAACCAATTTGTTATAATAATTTTTTCTTCTATTTTTTTTTAT
>JABSMT010016621.1:0-17606 GCA_018902335.1 Eumacrocentrus americanus | reverse complement strand
TGACAAATAAATGAATAATTATTGAAAATTGTGGTTTAAAAAGGACTGAAAGGATTCGATTATACATTTTTTAAAGATTACCTCTCCTTATCCTTATCCTTGGAGCTCGAGCTAGACTTGTGATGATGGTCTCGACTCTTCTCCTTGTCTTTCGTCACAGAGGAGCTCGAGCTCTTGTGCTCCTTGTCCTTATCCTTGTTCGATGATGAAGAGGAACTGCTTTTCTTGTCCTTGTCCTTGCTGCTGGAACTACTGCTGCCATGCTTATGCTCTTTCGAGCTATTCGAACTGCTATGCTTGTGTTTGTCTTTATCCTTCTCTTTGTCCCGACGCTCAGACTTGTGACTCTTGTCGTGGCTACGATCCTTGTCTCGATGCTCAGACTTGTGGGACGAACGATCCTTGTCCTTTCGCTCAGATTTGTGCTCCTTTCGGCGGTCAAAGCCATTCGTCATGCCATTCATGTGAGCGTCTATTTGGTAAAATAAGAAAATGATTGATTTATTTGGTGAGGAAAAATCGTTGGAGAATATGACTATAGATTCGCAGTGAGATAGAATGCATTGTAAATAATTGAAGAACATGTATAGTCTCTCTTCAAGGGACATTGACGGTTTGAACGTAAGGCAAATCAACATTATGCAAACTCAAACACGTGTTGCAATATTACTCGATTGGATAAGCTTTTGGTTTTCCTCTGTTTCGTCATTATTTTTTGTATTTTATAATTTAAAAAACGCGCGCTTTTATTCAGTTTTTGTGGAAGAAATAAATATATTGATGATGCTTCTCCATGTACCTCCATGATTCCCGGCTGCACTGCTATTTTCCTTGGCCCTTTTTTCCTGAAATAAACAAGAATTCCCATGAGTTATCGTAATTTTACGATAAGTAAGCGGTTTATTGGCTCAAAATTAACCTATTTCTCGAGGTCAATTAGTCGTACGAACAATAATAATGATAATAATTCATGAATGTTCGAGAAATCTCATCGTGGACTCTGAATGCAAGCTTGAGCCACGAGCGAGGACTTAGTCGCAGACGCCATTTTGGGACTTAGAAAATTTTCGCGTCGGTCAGTCGGTGCGTACCGTATTTCAAGAGGAAAGTCCTTGATTGTAGGGATGGATAAGGAAATTTTGCACGTGGAAGGGTTTATTGAGATAATTGAATACGATTTTTATACTTACGGACTCGGAAATCGGCCGATTAGCCGATAATTCGAGATCCATTCCAAATATCTCCACAAGAATACGGCAAAGCGAAGGAGCCAAAGACGACTGGAAGCGACTGGCGGCGGCGGCCGACTGAGAAAGCCTGTGCAACGAATCCGAATAAACCCGAAGTATTGTCGAAGAGTATTATTGCATGTGCCTGTGTGTGTGTGTGTTTCTGACAGCCAACAGGGCGGCAAATGATAGGCTCGCAAAGAGCAAAGTTGCCCTGAAAGCTCAATGCGCTTGCGCGCGAAAACAAGATGGCGGTGGCGCGGCGCGCGCGGGAATTTTGAATGCGAGAGGAACGAGAGATACCAAAGAAAGATTTGTAGCTTGTTAAAAGGGGTAAAGAAGGATTCTTTATTTCAAAATACTAGATCAACTTATTACAACATATTTCGTGGCTCTGTTAATGGAAACCGTTGAGCTTATTGTTGAATAAAATACAAATACAAACATTTAAAATATTAATTGATTAAAATTTATTTAAGTAATTATGTGATGCTGATGAGAATTAAAAAATTTTTTTTCCGTTGCCGTAACAAAATAATTATTATTTGTACAATTGCAAATATTATGAACATTCAAATTATGACTTGGAGTATTCTGGTTTCCCTTCTGCGTTCCACGAGGTCTTCATTTTTTTAAAAGCCACCACTGCGTATAATGCTGCAAAATAAAAGAAGAAAAAACATTACATTCTTCCATTTCTTTAAGTCTCATTTATCATTTTTTTTAAATATAATATAGCAATGACTGTGTACTTACATATCGCTTCCCACTCTGACAATGATAGAGTACCAATTTTACGATGTCCAGTGGAATTTTGCATATATTGAATAGCATGCTGATAGTCCTGAGAGTTCTGCCCAAGGAGTGGAGCCTCGTGATAAGGTGGATAAGTCTCTAAAGCTTGCATTTTACCCAGAAGAGATTTGCCCTCTTCTCGATGTCGCTGATAAAATTCATCAAATCTCTCGAAAGACACAAATTCAAGGCCAAATTTAGCAGCTAATTTCTTCAAAAGTGGCAGATAAACAAGAAACTCCGGACAATCCACAACGCCTTCGAGATGGAAATTGTATTTAGCTCCAAAAAGGGGAATGCTGTCTTTGGCTCCAGTAAATTCTGCACTGAAAATACTGTTTCCAAACTTGTTTTCTGATATCCTCCATTGAGATCTAAAAACCATTTAAAAAATTCATTCTCTTGCTGATACATGTACGGAGAGTTTTCATACTTACAGAAGGTCATTTGCATTCGGTATTGTTGCAATAAAATGGCCTCCTGGCTTGAGACTCTCACTGGCATTCTGCATCATGCATTCAGCTTGAGGGAGGCTCTCAAAGCTGTAATGCAGTGCAAACTGGCAGCTTACTAGATCCAGTTGTAGACTCGCATCTTCGAATTTCTCTCTCAATCGTACCTGAAACATTTTTCTTTAATAACAAAAGCTTTTTTTACGACTTTAGATCCATAGAAAAAACAAAAAAAAATAAAAGCTCAATTACTTTTGTACAATCGGCAGTGATAAATTCAGCAGTAAAGAGAGGTGTAAAGCCACGATCTCTGCCGCTCTGACTGGAAATCTCCTTGTACCGATTCTCACACTGCTTTACAGACACATCTGCAATGTCTGCACATATCAGGTGTGATATGTTTGCCTTTTTCCACTTGAGCAGATCACCACCTTTCCCACAGCACATGTCCAACACCCTGAAAGGTGTGCCATGACTGGAGAATTGTCGAACTTTGCCCAAATATTCATCTGCAAGCAAAGGAAATTCATATTCAAAAGAAGTCAACAGAAGATATTTCGCTATTTATCTAATTATGGAACACTTTTCAGCCTTTAACTATCAACAATAGATCTGTAATTACTTATTAGCATGCTCTTGATCCAATTGTTGAAGTTTCTCATGAAAACAATTCTACTCTGAGCTCTGTAAGACAATCCTTTCTCCTCAATGGCATTGTAGTGCT
Organism: Eumacrocentrus americanus; assembly: GCA_018902335.1. Lineage (NCBI taxonomy): Eukaryota > Metazoa > Arthropoda > Insecta > Hymenoptera > Braconidae > Eumacrocentrus > Eumacrocentrus americanus. Next base: position 14,406 of record JABSMT010016621.1, on the reverse strand, counting down.
CAGCAACGACTGATGTATGGTCTGAGGCTTTATCATCAGTACTTGTATCATCCCTGCCTGATCCAATGGGACACAAATTCGATGGTGTGTCACGACACTGAAAAAATCAATTAAATATCAATACACAGACCTAAAAGATTTGTTTCTCATCATTTAGAATGATCAAAACGAGAGATAAATGAATAAATTAAATACTGAAATTCATGAATTTCATGAAAAACTTACTGATGTGTCCTGTCCTGTATCGTACTTGGTGATTTTTGACGATTCATCAGCGCTTTCATCAATCTTTCTCTTTCTACTGCTTGCATCAGTAGTAACTGACGCCATTGTCTCTGCAAAAAAAATGTCCCTCCGTGTATATAATATTTTGATTAATTATATTAATGATTTTGCGTGAGCAAAACACAACTCTTTATGCTAATCATACGATGGTGGCGTCTACAAAAATGCCCCCTAGTGCGCAACACAGCCATACTAAAATGGCGCGTAATTCAAAATTATCGATTTTTTTTACTCGCTAAATAGCTTTCTTTGTTTGGATGTCGACATTGTCGAAGGATTTTTGTTTAAATAATATCAAAGTAATCGGGTTTTAATTTTTAATTTGAATATTTTTGAATATCCCGCCAATTATTAATATATTTTGACTTTCATAAATATGATAATTGAAAGAAAATTCGTCATGGTATTTGCCTTCTTTTTTTCGCCCACGCAATCATAACCTAACCTAGTTTCGCCTCAACGATTTCTCAATATTAATTTCATCAGTACATGTACGTATATGCCAATAAGGTGTAAATGATATCATCAATATTTTTTATCTAGGTTATATAGAGATTGTGGCATTACTATTAATAAAAAATCAACATCTTTTGCAGGACACCAAACGTAAACATCATGTCAGGACAACGGAGAACATCAGCCAATGTCAGGAGCACAAACAAATCTGCTGGATTATCAAAAGTACTTATATAATTGCCATTGATAAGAGCCATTTCTTCACGTGACTGACTATCGCCAGTCCAGAGTAAATTCATTTATTAATTTTCGTTTTGTTTCGTTTTCTTTTCTCGATTCTGAGGTGCGTCCATCGCCTGCAATAATCGCAGCCAAACGAAAAGCTGCAGCGGAACAGAAGCTGAAGAAGCATCAGCCGAAAAAGCAAGACGTCTATATCACTGATATTTATCAGTGTGCAATAGACGCCAAGACAATGGTGAGGCTGGACACAGGCTTGGTTTATGACCGTTCTATGGCGGAGCATCGGTGCCTCTGGGATGACTATTATCCAGAGTGTCCAGAGAGATTTACAAGGGTCTTGGAGAGGTGTGAGCAACTGGGCTTGACTGAAAGATGCAAAATGATTGAATCTAGACTTGCTACACACAATGAACTGCTTCTCAAGCATTCCCCGAAGCAAATAGATATTCTCAAAGCCACAGAGGGGTGTACTGATCCCATAAAATTGGAAAAATTGTCCTCACACTACGATGCAATTTATATTCATCCTGTGAGTGGTGTTATTAGTTATAAAACAATGAAACTATGGCAAGAATATATTAATTATATTGTTTTTTCTGTTATAGTCGACTTATAGGCTGTCGTTATTGGCCACAGGATCGACGATAAATCTTTTGGAAGCAGTTTGCCAGGGAAAAATTCAAAATGGCATGGCTATCATTAGGTAAATCTTTCTATTTATTACTTATTACTCATTCGTTTTCTAATGATACTTATTGAATATATTTAATCATTTTTTAGGCCCCCAGGGCATCATGCGATGAAGTCGGAATATTGTGGGTATTGTTTCTTCAATAATGTAGGGATAGCAGCAGAAAAAATGTTGAAAAATGGCTTGGCTAATAAAATACTCATCGTCGATTGGGACGTTCATCATGGCCAAGCTACACAGCAAATGTTCTATGACGATCCACGTGTCGTTTACTTTTCGATTCATCGGTATGAGAATGGAGAATTTTGGCCAAATCTCAGAGAATCCGATTATCATTACATTGGAGAAGGCAGAGGGATTGGACATAATTTTAATGTTCCTTTAAATAAAACTGGAATGACCAATGCTGATTACCTGGCAATCTTTCAGCAAGTACTCCTCCCCATGGCCTACGAGGTAATTATTCTTATTTTATTTCTCATGTTGATGAGCAATTTTAAGTTGTCGTTTTTTTTTTGTAGTTTCAACCAGATCTCGTAGTGATTTCTGCTGGCTACGACGCAGCACTCGGTTGTCCTGAGGTAAATGACACTGAAACTACTAACAATTTTCTTCTTTTTTTTTCATATTTGTAGTTTCACCCCGATCTCGTTATTGTGTCCGTTGGCTTTGACTCGGCTCTGGGCGACGAGAAGGTGGTAAAATTCACGTCTTATCACATAAAAATATATATAATACTTACTTAGTCATTAAAAAAAATTGCAAATTAATTTTAATATTTTTTTCTGAGTATAAATAGTTATTTAACTGTTTTCAGGGTGAAATGAACATTACTCCAGCCTTTTACGCCCATCTGCTGTCACCCCTGCTTGGCCTAGCCAGTGGAAAGGTCGCAGTAATCCTCGAGGGTGGCTATTGCTTGGAATCCCTCTCAGAGTCTGCAGCGCTGACATTAAGAACCCTGTTGGGCGATCCCTGCCCAATAGTTTCAACCCTCGAGCCTCCATGCCCAAGCATTCGTGAGATCATCCTCAACGTGATCTATTCACACAAACCTTACTGGAAGTGCTATGAGTACCAGGACACTTACTCCCTTCACTCAGACCCTAAATCCAACCAAGAAGACCATGAACGTCATCTACCAGTCGTGGTCTTCAAGGGCAACGAGATCAAACCAGAGACTTACGAGACTCGGGAATGCTACCCAATCCAGAGTGAAACAGTCCTCAAAGACATTCACAATCGTCTACTCACCCTGAAGCTATCTACAAATCTGAATAAAGCTCCTCACAGGGTGTGTCTCGTGTACGACGACACAATGCTTGGTCACTGCAACGTCTCTGATGACACACACCCAGAAACGCCCAAGAGAATCACTGGAATTTATTCCAAACACGAGGAATACGATTTAGTGAAGAGATGTCACATTGTCCAAGGTCGAATAGCCAAAGAGTCAGAGCTGGCTCTGGCTCACACGAAGGAATACATCACGGGCATTCGTGAGACCGAGGGAAAGGAGCTTTCAGACTTGAGCAAACAGGCACGAGCGCTGGATTCAGTTTATTTTCACACTGAAACGTGGAAAAGTGCATGTATGGCTGCAGGATCACTACTCCAGGTGGTCGATAGTGTCTTAAATGGAGAGAGTCAGTCAGGAGTGGCAATAGTCAGGCCCCCAGGTCATCATGCAGACGAGGACGAGGCTTGTGGTTTCTGTATCTTCAATAACATCTCCATTGCTGCGAAATATGCAACAGAATTCCATGGACTGAAGCGAGTTCTAGTCATAGACTGGGACATTCATCATGGGAATGGAACTCAGTCAATCCTAGAAGAAGATCCAAGGATCCTGTATATATCCATTCATCGTTATGACAATGGCTCTTTCTTTCCCCACTCGAAAAGCGCCAATTTCGACGTGGTTGGCAGTGGCAGAGGCGAGGGATTCAACGTAAACATTCCTTGGAATCGAAAGAAAATGGGCGATGCTGAATACATTGCTGCCTTCCAGCAGATTATCATGCCAATAGCTTATCAATTCAATCCTGAATTGATTTTAGTGTCTGCCGGATTTGACGCGTGCATAGGGGATCCTTTGGGTGGCTACAATGTTTCTCCAGCAGCTTATGGTCATTTTACACACTGGCTTTCTTCATTGGCTAATGGGAAACTGATCCTTGCCCTCGAGGGTGGCTACAATATCAATTCAATATCCTATGCAATGACCATGTGCACAAAAGCTCTTCTTGGCGATCCTCTGCCACCATTGTGTACCAATGGAAACAATTCTCCATGTCCTTCTGCTATTGCCAGCATCAAAAATGTTTTGAAGACACACAAGAAGTACTGGCCTAATCTGGTTTTCCAGGCAGCTCTGCCCAAGGAAATCGTGATTCCTCTGGCAGTGACTGATAATCAGAAGATTCTCGATGTCAGTCCTGATGCCGAGACTAAAATCGTCTATGAGGCATGGCAGACAGAGAAAAAGCAAGATTTTGTTGACTTGCAATCGAATTTGATTGAATTGACTATTGATGTTAAAGACAAGGGAAATAAATGTGCACGAGAGTGTGCGAACTCTGATAAAGGAGGTAAAGCAACAGGAGGGACTAATAATGATAGGGAACAAGCTGGATGTAGCAGAGAAAGTGAAGAAGGTGCAGTTGGTGGGACGTGCAATCAAACTTTGTCTGATTATCTGTCTGAGAACTTTCATGCGTTGAATGAAGGTGAAATGTTTGCAATAATACCATTGAATGACTGTCCTCATCTAGAATTGATAGCTCCTGTGCCTCAGGAAGGCATTGATATTCATTCACCCTGTCACGATTGTAACAGTACCATTGAAAACTGGATTTGCTTGCACTGTTACAAAGTTTATTGCGCTAGAAGCATCAACCAACATGCAATTATTCATGGTCAGAGTCTAGAGCATCCTCTGACACTGAGCTTCACTGATCTCTCAGTCTGGTGCTACGGATGTGAAGCTTATGTGGACAATGCACGTTTGCACCCAGCAAAAAGTGCAGCTTATCGAAGTAAATTCAACCAAGAACTTCCATGGACGTACTCGTGTGTAGAATTATCACAATAACAATCTTTTTTTTTTCTTTCTAAGCTTCGAAGAGTAATAATATTTGTATTGTTTATATTTAAGATGACTTTATTTTCATGTTTGTGCTAACATTATTTAATAATATATACAAAATGTACAAGTGTTTAATAAGCAATACCATCGTAATTGATCGAAGCAGCTTGTATTCGAACGAGTAGCAATCCAAAGCTCTCAAATAATTGATGGATTTGCCTGGGAAAACTCGTTGCGATTTTTTCAATGCAAAATTCTAGTTTTTCTATCAAAAAACACTCGAAAAAGTTCAAATTCAGTGATGGTAATTTTTCTGTGGACACATGTGGATAAAAAACCTTGACTATCTGAAAATTCAGAGCTTTCGTTCCGTTAATAAAAGTGTATTCCATTAAATCACTGAAATAATTGATAGGCATTGCATAATAAATTCTATAAGGTATCTTTTGACTATCAAATCGTCTCTCGCACTCATTCACCTTCGTTATGAGAGCATCAAAGACCTCGGACATTGCCTCGCTGCCACGTTCATAGAGAAAAAAGTCTTTTTTCAGTTGATATCGGTGCTGAGCAGTGCTCATGTACGTTCGATTAGTATTCCGCAGTTGTAGAAGAGCTGTGGGGACTGGATAAATGTATGACGTGTACAAATGAATGTGCATGAGCTCTGGCTTGGCCTTCATTTCCTTTGCGAGATGCCGAGTAAGTGGTAGGACTCCACCTTGATGCAGAAATCCGTAGAAAACAACTAGTATCACATTGCAGACGAGCCAAAGCCATTTCAGCCTATTCATTGTACCGACATTCCTTCGAAATCCGTAGCTAGGCTTGTGGCTATTTGTACAGGCAGCAGTGGTAACATTTGTACCGTATTCAATGGTCGGAGCATGAAGATAAACGAGTGGCAATAACGTAGGAATGATAAATCTTGATTCCTGATGAGGAAACATCGATAATAGGCCTATTGGCACGACGAAGCAGGCAGCCATCAAGCTCTCAATGCTCTGAATTCGTGGAAGTTCTAGCCAACGTGATTTGGAGACTCTGAAATTAAATGAGAAGCATGTAAGAATTAAATTTTCTTGAATTTATTGATAAATAACTAATGATTTCATTACCTGTAGATTAATTTGATGAACATGAGTAGACCAATGACTCCCAGGACATTGAATAGAAGTGGTACATTGACGACGAAGTGTAAGAAACGTGAATGAAGTCCATGACTAGCTAAATTCTTCGTCACTGAATTGTATTTAAGAAAATTCAAAGGCGTCACGACAAAGTTATTGATCCCTACATCCAAGTTAATTATTTCACCTAAAGTGAGATATCCAAAGTAAAAGCTATCTACGAGGATCATGAGGACAACTGTGGGAATAGTGCAGACGCTGAACATGATAATTCGCACGTGAAAGTCCCAGAAATTGACGCTTCGTGAACCAAGGCCTCTTTGAAGCCAGAAAAATATGGGCGTGAAGCCAAAGGCAATGAAAGTTGGACGATTAAAGATCCCCACGACTGTGATAGTAGCAATAATCAGACAATCATTGAGGGAATGTGAGGGAATTGATGCTCGAAGTTTGTAGTACTTGATACGTTCCACAATGGTTTTAGCGTTTTCATAACGCTCCAAAATGTGATCGCTTTTTACGACGACTTCTTCGGAATACACCATGCATCGTGAGACATAGTAAATCACCAGAGCAATGAGGATTAATTCTATTGAGTTTGAAAGGGTATGAGTAGCATGGACGATCATAATGTACGAGCTTGCAAACACGATTAGTCTTGAACGAAAGTCTTGATTGTGAATACGACATATTTTGTAGAGACAATAATCTGAGAAGAAAGACAGTGCGCAAATAAAGATTCTTGGCAAGACTGCGAGGAAATACGGAGTCTTGAGATTGATTTGAAAGTAATACCAGAGATATGGGGACAGGATATTCAAAATTGAATAGGGAATACCGATTACTAGCTGAGGAACTAGAACTGATCTTATTGGGAATGAAACGTTGAATTCCCAAGGCTTGAACACGTCTACATCAAAATGATCTCCTGTAAAATAATAATTGATTATTAAGTATGAATAATAAAGAAAGTAATGGTTAAAATGTTGTATTTTAATACCTGCAATCACTTCGATGGATTGAAAGTACTCATCAGGATGAATATATCCTGTCTGTGGTAATAGAGTGAGTATTATCCTCAGTACAGCAAAAATCCAGTAGGAAATAATACTTTTTTCTTTAATATGATGACTAGATGATTCTTTCTTACTATTTCCATTGGATTTTTCATTCACATCGCTCGTGCTCATTTTCCTTTGGCTTTTCAACGCATATCTAGGTCGTCTGGAAAAAAAACATTTCAATTTATTTTTTAATACAGGTTATGTATATTTGTAATTGAATATCTATTTAAAAAATACGTTACAACGTCAGCCTTTCCCTACTGAATCCTCTTCAAATGAAATTAGGATCATTGCTATTGCTACAATTAGTGGAAATAACAATCACCGAAGATTCCTAACCTCAAATCGCCCTCCCTGTATATTCAACGATTGATAATACAGAGAAGCTACTTGGACTAGAGATTTTTTTCATTTTGTCAACGTGGTGCAGGCAAAATAATGTATTGAAACCGTCAGTACATCATACTACAATAAAATGTGATTGAAAAAAAAAAATGAATAAGGTATTACAAAAAATCTGTTTCGAGAATTTGATCAATAACATATCTCCATCATTATTATTTCCAGGTATCCAAACTAAGCATCATCTGTGAGAGTATAAACAGTAATGGTCTTGTTCACCGAACAAAAAAGACCAGAAGGTTACGGTATACAAGGATTTATTCATTTACAAATGTATTTTTTATGTTTAATTCTCTATTCACTTTCATAATTTGGCATCTTCTATGTTTTTTTCTCGTCTAGACAATGATCATCTTTCGAATCATCGTGCTGATGATGTGCCTGGCATTGACCCAGTGCACCAGGAAATACCAGAAGACAGACCTGATAAAGCTTCGTGAGGAAGTTCGTGTTATGTTTGACCATGCCTACTCAAGTTATCTAAACTATGCCTATCCTTACGATGAACTACGATCATTGAGTTGCGATGGTTTTGATACTTGGGGCAGCTTCTCACTGACCCTTATAGATGCTCTTGACACACTCGCAGTGATGGGCAACTATACCGAGTTCCGTCGAGTCACAGAGATTGTTAGCGCACGCGACAATTTCGAGGCAAACATCAATGTTTCTGTCTTCGAGACCAACATCCGAGTGGTTGGTGGTCTTTTGAGCGCTCATTTACTCTCGAAAAAGGCCGGAATGACACTGTCACCAGGCTGGCCTTGTAATGGACCATTATTACGTCTTGCTGAAGACATGGCCAAGAGGCTAATGCCTGCATTTGACACTCCAACGGGCATGCCTTATGGCACGGTTAATCTGAAGTATGGAGTACCCGTTGGCGAGACGAGTATCACATGTACGGCTGGCATTGGAACGTTTTTACTTGAGTTTGGAACACTCTCAAGACTAACTGGCGACCCTTTGTACGAAGAAGTAGCACTCAATGCCATTAAAGCTCTGAATTACTACAAATCTAAGATTGGATTAGTTGGTAATCATGTAGATGTATTGACTGGTCATTGGACAGCACGTGATTCTGGTATTGGTGCTGGAGTTGATTCCTATTTCGAGTATCTTGCTAAAGGAACTCTACTCTTTCAGGACCCTCTGCTCGCTGGAATATTCCACGAGCACAAGAGATCAATTGAGAAGTACATTCGCAAAGAGAATTGGCACCTTTGGGTGTCAATGACTGAGGGCCAAGTGACTCTGCCCGTGTTCCAATCACTCGATGCCTATTGGCCTGGTGTTCTCAGCCTCTTTGGCGAGATTGACGATGCCATGAAGTCGCTGCACAATTATCATCGTGTGTGGAAGCAGTTTGGTTTCACCCCGGAATTTTATAATATTGCTCAGGCTGAAGCTGGGACGAATAGAGAGAGTTATCCCTTGAGACCTGAACTAATTGAGTCAGTCATGTATCTCTACAGGGCCACCAAGGATCCCTATCTCATTCAGGTCGGGGTTGATGTACTGCGAAGCCTGCAGCATAGCGCTAAAACTACATGTGGATACGCAACAATTAATGATGTGCGTGACCATCGCAAAGCTGATCGAATGGAATCCTTCTTCCTGGCGGAAACCACAAAGTATCTGTATTTGTTATTCGATCCAGACAATTTTATTCATAATAATGGAGGCCGAGGAGATGTTATTAAGACACAATGGACCGAATGTGTCGTTGATGCTGGTGGTTATGTCTTTAATACTGAAGCACATCCCATAGATCCAGGTGCATTGAGCTGTTGTCGACCGACACAGAGTGTCTTTTTAACTAAGCCAACGTTGGAAAAATTGAGTTTTCATCAAAGAAGAGTAAAGGAGACCCGCAAACACGAGTCTGCTGCATTGAGGCATGCTCAATCTTCGGGAAACGAGCAGAATTCCTCTAAAAATAATGAAGACGAAGAAACAGGAGAAGAAAAAGAAGAAGAAACAGTAATTGTTCAGAATTACTCTCAGACAGTTTCAGAAATTGTCAACGAGGATTCAAAAGAACCTGAAGAAACTTCTGAAAGTATTCAAAGTCACGCGACTGGTCCAGAGATTATAAACAACACCAAAAGCTCTAGTCACCTTCAGCTTATCAAGAATGAAGAAGAGAAATTTGTCCCTCAACTTCTCTTCGAAAGGATTCGAAGTGCAAATATGTATCCAATGAATTTAACGATGAGTCAAGACTATCAGATTCTTTCCTGCCAATCTCAGCCGTTCCTCCAACGCATTTCAATAGTTGGCGAATTCTTTTAATATCCTTTTATCGACATTGAAACAAAAACTCTGTGCTAATTCTAAATCCGTCGGTTAAGCGGTGAGATAAATCTATAATAATACGAAAATGTTAGACATTTTCATTTTCACGAATATCTCAAAAACCTTGAGAGATACGATAAAATCCTATCAGACCTTTTTTGTATGAAATTAAATTCTCTACAAAAAAGGCCCTATGCATTTTTCTCGTATCTCGCGTAATTATCGACCTATAATCAATTTTGTCAAAAATTTCAATGAATCTTCTTGACTTATCTCCTTTCACCGCACAGCTAATCCTAATCTATTGCCAATTTCTTTCTTTTTTACCAAATATCTTTCCGTCTACACGTCCTCCATATTAAAATACAAATCTATATATGTTGTACATACTATCTTTACATTGTACATAAATAAATAAAGCAGAAAAGCATAACATTTTTATTTTTCAAACATTTACATCAAAATTCAAATCATTTTCCAATAATAATTCCCATCTATAGTTCTATATCATTCAAACTAGCTTTAATTAATCGCCATCTAGGTATAGCAATGACGCTAAAACATCAATATCAAGGAATATGCCCAGCTGATGAAGAGATAAACGACGTCACAGGTCGTGGTCACGACTGCGTGACGCGTCATGGGTTGCGCAGTCTCTTTAATGTTCTCCTCTTAGCTTCCCAAAATCCCCCCTCTTTCATCGTTTTTCTCTCACCGCCGTCACATGACTAAGACTAATCACACATAAAAACCATGTACATGGACATTCGCCGCCGAATGATCTCATATTCCAGTGTCAATCCACAATTGAAGAGGGGCGCGTCATAATATACGCGTTGAGTGCGCGCGTATAGCTCACAAACCACTTTTATATATTTTTTTATTTTTATTGATGACTACATATATAACATTGTAGTGTCAAATGAATTCTAGCGGCGATTATTGTGCCGCTGCTAGCAATTATCAACGTTTCGACGATGATACACCCTCGAACTTTGGTCAAGAGGGCTACGGGACAAGTCCCAGTAAGTTATTTAAATAAATAGAGAAGAAAGAAAAAAAATTGGCTAATGTTTGGTATTCCTTTAATAAAAAAAAAGGAATATTTTAAATCCCCCCGCAGGATGGAACATATACTTACTAATTGCGCTCTTGTTCCCATTATCCAAGCACGCGTTATGTAGTATTTAAATTAACTAGACGTATTTATCTCCTGTAGAGATCATTATGCAATTTGTAATCTCTCGATGTCTGTGTTTACATTGTCAATCTCATATAACTGAAATTATTAATTATTAATCATGTAATTTACTGCTTTCCTTTGCTCTTGATCAAGCTTCCTTATTGTATATTGTATGATTTACATATATATTAATTAAAATTTTTGCACTAGATATTGGTAAAGGTAACACGTTAATTAATGGATGTGTCTTTTGAATTTTAATGATTGTTTAATTAATTTTTCTTCATCTTTTTAGCTTTGCAATGCACATAGGCACGCTTTGATTTATCCTATACGCCTTCGGCATGCTTTCAATCTTTTCTAGAATATGGATCTATGTTGTCTTGCGCTTCCTCAGACAGTCGTGTAAGGATGTCACCCCGGGAGGACATGAATTCACCAAATGAGCTGAGCCAACGGGCTCATTCACGTGGAGTTGACGCTGATGATCTCACTGAGAGTGCAGCTTTTGCTAGGCAAACAGTTATCATGGATGCTGACATGCATTGGGAGATGAATTATCATGAAGCTGCAATTTTTCTTGAGGTATATCTTTGCTCTGTTCTTTTCCATTTAGATTATTGAATAATACAATGGTTCATTGTCTTTTTTTTAGGAAGGACGAAACAATGAGAAGTTTGATTCTCATCCACGACATCCAGAAGATTTGCCTGCGTATTTGTTGGTCCATAATAGCTGGTACTATGGTCTTGATCTTTTCACGTCTTTAATTCTATTGGCATTAGCGTTCGTCGAGGACCCTGCCGTTCCTCTTTTTAGAGTAAGTTTTTGGATATTTGATTATTTTAATTTTGCTCTGCTTCGTTGAGGAGGATTTCCTTCAATGGTAATTGATGTATGATTTTTCAATTTTTAGCTGCCTGTTTGGGCACACGGTTCAATTGAGTTGCTGGCTTTGATGACAATTGGTGTTGAATTGGCTCTGAAATTGAGATGGATCGGTTGGGGCACTATTCTCAAGCATAAGCGTACTATGCTCAAGGTAAATGAGAGAATTTTTCCATCGATAGTAATATATATTGTAATGTGTGATCCCTTGTAATATTTTAAGTCGTTCCAATTGCTAATACCAGTTTAATCCAGTGTGTAGCAGATCAAATTGAATTACACGAGGAGGTTTCATTGAGCCAGTTGAGCTGATAGAATATAGAGAATAAATTAATAATTATTTGCATTTGTGCTGAGAAGAATCTTGATGGTTCTGGGGATTTACATTTTTTCAGATAACTCGAGAACCATGTGAGATAGGATAAAAATGCATCAGACCTTTTTCGTAGGAAATTAAATTCTCTACAAAATTGTTCTCATGCAATTTTTTCGTATCTCGTAGAATTTTCGAGATATGAGAAATTTTCTAAAAAAATATCATTTCTGTTTTAGTGTATCACATTGGCGATAATGTTCCTAGAAGCAATAACAGTTGTTATTCGTCAATCCTCACACTTTCGTGTGACTCGAGCATTGAGACCAATTTTCTTGGTTGACACCAAGTACTGCGGTGGAGTTCGAAGATTCATCCGGCAAATCTTGCAGACTCTACCACCAATTTTGGATATGTTGGGTCTACTATTGTTCTTCATCATTACGTACATGGTTCTGGGTTACTACATGTTCTCTGAAACAAATCGGAATTTTGAAACACTACAGGACAGCTTTGTCAGTCTCTTTGTCCTTCTGACAACAGCCAAGTACGTGCCTTTTTATTTATAAAAACTCTATTCTAACTGAAAAACGAAATAATGATTTTTGTACCTATTAATTTACACGATTTATTGCAGCTTTCCCGATGTCATGATGCCTTCGTTCTCCAGAAGCAAATGGAATGCTATCTACTTCGTCTCCTATCTCTGTGTCATGCTCTACGTCATGATGAATTTAATGTTAGCTGTTGTAAATGAAACATTTACGTCTGCAGAACGTGATAAATTCAAGAAATTGTTTCTCCACAAAAGACGAGCTTGTCAGCACGCATTTAAGCTTCTTGTGTCGAAACAGAGTCCAGATCAGATGCGATTCCGCCAGTTTGAAGGATTGATGCGTTACTATGCTCCTAATAAAAGTAATGCAAACAAAATTAAATATAAATTTAAATGAATTCAATGAGTATACTAGAGCTCTAGGGCTTTGAATTTTTTAACAAAATAATTGTACTTGATTTTGCAGGCACGTTGGACGTTATTTTGATGTTTCGTCACATGAATGCATCTGGAAGTGGTGCATTGAGCTGCGAAGAATTTTTATCTGTCTACGATGTGACAACACTTCAATGGGAGCCACAGTATTCAGGGATTCCCTGGTATCACACAGCCTGGCAACCTCTGCAGATGCTGTGCACTGGTGCACATGCAGCTATCATGTGGCCTTACTTTGAGACTTTAGTCTGTAAGTAAAGTCTATTTTAGGACATATAAACGATTAAAGAAGCTTATTTTAAATTCTGTACACTAAAGAATATTCTTATTTGTTCATTCAGATGCAACAATAATTTCCAATGGTGTTGCAATGGTCGTCAGACTGTTTCAATCATCAACAGATCGAGTCGAGTCAGCTTATCATTTTGCTGCTGATTGGGACACTCTTGTCTTTGGTGGCTGTAAGTTGATCCTCAATATGAATTTAATTAATTCAAAGCATCCTAATACATTTAATGCCTTCTTTTTCGTTTAGTATTCGTGACTGAAGCCCTCACAAAGGTTCTGGGACTAGGAATGCGACGATATTTGAGCTCTGGATGGAATCTTTTTGATTTAGGAGCGTCAATAATGTCTCTAGTAGCAGCCTGCGGTTTAACATTGTTTCCAAAAGCCACGTTCTTCGTGATATTCAGACCATTGAGGCTGTTGCGATTATTTAAATTGAAGAAACGTTATCGAGATGTATTTGGAACTTTAGTAATACTGTCGCCACTTATGTGCTCCACTGCTATTGTCATGCTTATTTTATATTACTTCTTTGCGATTATCGGCATGGAGATGTTCGCTGGTTACGATATGCGAAATTGTTGTATGTAAGTAAATTTTCATTTATCAAAGAAATTAATTTTTGATCATTAGAACGAGTTTTAAAATAAATTTAATAATGTTTTCTTGTCTTTCAGAAATACAACTGTCGAAGATTTCTACAAATATTCTGGAAATGGAAGTACAGCTTTGGGATATTATTACTTGAATACATTTGACAATTTGATGGCGAGTGCAATGACTCTATTCGAATTAACAGTCGTTAATAATTGGTTTATTCTGATGAATGCCTTTGCAGTCATCGTTGGCTTTTACACACGTGTCTATTTTATGATATTCTATTTAGTCACTATGATTGTCTTGACGATTGTTGTCTCGAGCTTTTTGGAAGCCTTCAGATTTCGTATCCAGTACAAACGATCAACATCAAAACGAGATGGTAATTTTTAATCATGAGATAACTTTTTCATTAAAATGTTTTACAAAATTGATGATATCTCGAAAACTATGGGAGATACGATAAAAATGCAAGAAACCTTTTTTGTA
>JABSMT010016510.1:0-17664 GCA_018902335.1 Eumacrocentrus americanus | reverse complement strand
CGGTAAAAGAAGACTCAAAAATTATGAAAAATTTTAAATACTTTCATTTTTACAAATATCTCGAAAACTTTGAGAGATACGAGAAAATCTTATTGAACCTTTTTTGTAGGGATTTGAATTCTCTACAAAAAAGGTCCCCCTGCATTTTTGTCGTATCTCACATAGTTTTCGAGATATAATTAATTTTGTGAAAGAGTTTAATTAAAAAGTTATCTCGACTTATCATCTTTCATCGCTTCACTACAGAAATGATGATTGGAAGATTCGAATTTATGATTAGTGCCTTGGCATTTTCCAGTTGTAATCGAAACGCCCGTTGCCATCCACCGCGACTGTAGATTTAAAGAAGATTATAAAATATCCAAAGACTACGTTGCCGAATGTCCTGGGGACACGTTCAAAGTACTCTCGTATTATTGGAGGACAAGAAGAGAAAGGACGATGATGATGATGATGATGATGATGATGATGATGAATATGACGATAATGATCGAGTGGGCGATTAGAAGAACCCAGACGAGTACTTGCAGCAAATGTCACAACCAGAATTCTTGCACATGCGTATACTTTAGACTATGAGAATTGTAATTATATATTATATATGCTTTTCTTCTCTTCGAGAAATCGTCTATAGACCTCCTCGTTGTTGAACTATTGTGAGTGTGTGTGATGGATGTTAGAGAGGGAGAGAAGAAGAAGTAAAAGAAGATAAAGAAAGAAATAGGAAAAAAAATGAGAAAATTATACGAAGAGAGAAAAGAGATAGATATTAATCCATAAGTGTAAATTTAAATGTCCTAGTCGGAGCAGATGTACAAAGAATGTACTTAAAGCTAATACTAGATTTATTTTCCAGTTGTAAATAGTACTGCTGGATATACACAAGAGAAAAAAAATTAAATAAATAAAATTGAGAATGCAGCTATTGTAATAGCTGCAACGAATGTATTATTAAAAAAAAAAATAATAATAAAAAATCAACAACAATCTGCACTGGTAACTAATTAAAGTGCATTCTTCTTGATGCCTGTATAGTTATATTAGTTAAAGAAATGTGGTTTTAATTTTTGTTTTATACAAATCAATTCAAATGCATTCCAAGTGTCTCGATGGTTTGTAACTGTTGGACACTGTAATTGATTTTTTTTAATAGAAAAAAAAAGTAAAATAAAGTTATAAATAGACGCACTCTTTGACACTGAAATTGAATGGAAACAAATTGATTGTCCAAATGCAAAAAGAGTAAAGAAAGTTTAAATAAAGTAAATTCGACTATATGTAATTTTATATAGATTCTTGTTATTCTTTGTATAAAGTTGGGTCCCTTATGTTTTTTTTTTTTCGCTGGGCAGACATTGTTACAAAACATTCCAATCATTTTGATATATAAACAAGCGTCACATACAGTTACTGTAAGCGTTCATAAATGTAAAACATCTCTGGCTTCAGATGTGGCAGCACGTCGTACATTAGTATTTGGATCAACATTATGACACCATGACAAAATTGATTATTATTAATTACATATAAGTAATTATTCGTGTGCAGCCAGTGCCATTATTGTGAAACGAAATTCCTTTGGATCAATATCCATGTATCCTTTAGAGATTTTAACAGCATCTTCAAACATCTTCTCTTTAGTTGTTGCACCATGATTTATTGGACCAGTTTTTCGTCCATCTGCGTCATAAAATTATTAATAATACCAGTAATAATTTGACAATATCGCTGTAATACTGATGTTGATAATTAATTTTAGACTTACCAAGCTCATAAAGACATCCATCCTTCTCGACAAAGGCAACAAAGTGGTGGTAAACTGGTGTATCTTCCTGCGGGGCTGGTGTTTGTCCCTCTTGTGCCACCTGTTCATGAGCATCAATAATTTTACTGGTAGTCGTGTCTAACAATTTCCCTCGCGCTTCAAATGAAAGATCTTTGGCGTCTTCCCAGAAAGTCTTTAGAATTCCATCCTCCAACTCAATCCTAAAACAAATTCACGTTTAAATAATTTATCATACTTCAGTAGTGAAGCGGTAAAAGGAGATAATACTTTCATTAAAATCTTTTAAAAAATTGATTATCTCAGAAACAATGCAAGATCCGACAAAAATACAAAGGACCTTTTTTGTAGAAAATTCAATTTCTTACAAAAAAGGTCTTATGCAATTTTATCATATCTCGTGTAGTTTTTGAGATATCACAAAAAAATCTGAATGAGTGATTTTTTTTTGAGACAAAGCAATTTGTCAGAAACAAAATTGATTATATCTCAAAAACTATGCAAAATACGACAAAAATGCAAAGGACCTTTTTTATAGAGAATTCAATTTCTCACAAAAAAGGTCTAATAAGATTTTATCATATCTCTCATAATTCTCGAGATAATTCGAACATTTTCAACGTATCTCCTCTTACGCTTCACTACCAACTTGATATTAAAATCTCAACTGTAAATAAAAAAATGATTACACACTGGTCAAGATTGTTGAGAGTGGCGTGGATTAGGGCAACAGTTCCACAGGCATTGGGCACAGCTTGCTGCATATAAAAAAGATTGGGTGATACTTCTTGACCATTTTCCTTGATTTTCGTCTCAATCTCAGTTGTATATTCCTGTTCCTGATGACAAAAACAATATAAACGTTGGTATTATCAGTCAAATATAATTCTGAGAGTGTCTCGGAAGGGGATCTATACCTTAGCAGACAAAGGATAGAGCAGTATGAGAGCAAGAGTGGGCTTTGGCACCATGGCCAGCAATGGAGGCTCCAACCCATAGACATCCACGAGAGCCCATTTTGATGGAACACCAAGCTGATGTATAAACTAAAATACAATAATACCTTCATAAATAAAAGACCTTTAGGTGTAATAAAATAAAATAAATTGCTAGGTTAGTCCTTGGCCCTTGATTAGACCTTCATCTGCAAATTTTACCTTCGTCATCACCTGAAACATAAGTAAATGATTGAATGTGTTTTGTTTGAAATCGTTTGGAGATTTTTTCAACGAAATTGTTTGTCAATCAATCGAAGCAAATTACTTACATCAGGATTGGATTCTAGAGGTATTAGAGACATTTTTGAGCACCGGTAAATCTATCAGTTGATTTTGAGGTTATAAAAGCCTTTAAAAGACTTTAAATTGTCTCAAACGAATAACAAGGATTGCTAAAGACGACCGGCGAAATAGCAAATGCGTAGTTCACCGGCTTTTACGACTGATGACTGTCATTTGTCCGGATATCACGTGACTCAGAAGAAGCTTCCTTGGCGCCTCTAGTGGTGCGAATTTAAAAAATATGCGAATTTAAATAAATTCATGGGAATAGATTCAAATAAATAGAAGTTGAAAGTCTCGGTGCTCTGAGTTCTATTAGAACAATTCAAATTACCCTGAATCATCAACCAAAAGATGAATTTCTGGCAGTAAAATGAGATGTTGAAAATTTTCGAAATTCACATTTTTTGCAAATATCTCCAAAATCATGAGAGATACAACAAAATTACAAGAGACCTTTTTTGTCGGAAATTTAATTCTCCATAAAAAAGCTCCTATGCATTTTTGTCGTATCTTACATACTTCTCGAGTTATAATCTATTTTGTTTTTGATATTTTTTCTGAAAAAAAAATCGTTCACCCAGATTTTTTGAGATATCTCACAAACTACACGAGATAGGATAAAATTTCTTAGGACACTTTTTGTAGGAAATTGAATTCTCTACAAAAAAGGTTCTATGCAATTTTGCTCTATCTTTTATAGTTTCCAGTCAAAGAGGATATTTTTGCACATTTCATCAAATTTTCATTGATATATTAGTCTTAATTGGGTATCTTATCATGTGATAAGGTCTTTTTCTTTTTTATTTTGGAACTGCACACATCGAAATGTTTAAAAATATCCCCGCTTTTTTAGCGAGGTTTGATAACGATCCAGTAATTATTGTTAAAGAGTTGTACATTTTCACAGATTTTGAATAACCAATGTATTTAAAAAATTTCTTAGATGTGGAATTTAAATCAGGATGAAAGGATTTTAACAGAAGGCAAATGAATTAATAAGTTCAATTTTTGTTTGTCGTCTTTCGAAAATATATTGCCACATGTTACAATCAAAAAGAGTACGTAATAAAAAAAAGAAATTGTAATTGATAATTGTCATGTCTTGTCGTAAATGATCGTTCAGATAATACTTATTTAGTGTATACGACTGACAAATATTTTTTTCTTCTCACTTTATTACATCGTGTTTGTCTGTGTATGTATAATCGACATTTTATATCGTCGTAGCTATATTGCTAAGTTAATTTTTTATTATGTTCTTTTTTGTCTTTATTTAATCTTTCTATTTTTAAAAATTTTTTTTCATATTCGATCAAATACTGCCATAAACGTCTATACACTCACTATATAAAGAAGAACCTATTACTTTGTTTTCGCACTATCTTTACATATTGAACAATCTCCATAGGCGTTTCTTTTTCTTTTTGTTTTCTGTATTTTACAATATATATCATAAATTCCGAGTCTATTTGTTAATAATAATACTTAAAAAAAATATAACTCATTCGTGAGAGAATGCTTCAGGTGCTTTTTCACATCTTCCTTCAGCAGATAATAAAAAAGGAGAGTATTTCATTTTTGTTTTCTTTAAATTAATTTCGATTCAATTATCATTTCCGCGCGAGTAGCTGTATCAATTGGTTGTTCTTACTTCAAATCAAGTTCGACTTCAGGACTCTCGAGGGAAAAGGGCTTGAGATTCTCGACAATTGGCGTCTCGTCAGGATCAATTTTTATGCGTATCTTGTTCGTCTCGAGCGACCTAGGAAGGGTACGCTGAAGATCCTCCTCATAGGAGGCCGGGGATAGGGGTGAATAAGGTACATAAATTCGTACGACATCTGGACTGGGCTGATGAGGTGTAGCTCGTGGTGTAGGAAGTCCTCCGCTGCCAGAGCTGCCGACGGAAATGTTGCTTTGAGTATCAAGACTATTGTCCAGTGCTTGAGATCGTGTTGCTGAGCTAAAGACGGAGAGATCTGCAGTTGATGTTACCGATGTGTCTGCAAGAGAACGCCTCGAACCATTTGGTGATCCACCGTCGTCGAGGCTTGGGTCGAAGGAGAATTTACTTCCTGCAATTACACCGGCTTCATTGGCAGAGGAAAATATAAAATTATTTTATAGACGAATCATAGTCGTGTCGTGAGATTTTCCAAAATACCGCCAAGGTCGCTGCCACTCGGTGGATCTCCAGGGATTGGACTGTCGCTTCTAGTGTTCTCGACTGCTGCAGCCTCTCTGCGTTGTGCCACTGACTCCCGTAGAACCAGTTGAGCCTCACTAAATTCCTCTGCACGTCGCCCAACCTGAAATAATGAGAAAGAAACCATTTTTAGAGCACCATTTTTGTTGATAAATGATGAATAATTATTCACTTTTATTTAATCCTGGCTTGAGACGGTTAAGAATGATGAAAAAGAAGATTCTAGTGAAGAAAAGTACGAATAGAAAAATTATTTAGTGTTAATAATGCCAGAAATAAGTAAAGAATAAATGTAAAATGATGATAAATGGATTTTAAATATTTGTCTTGACCTTGCTTGTAAAAGAAGGTTCTTTAAATGTTCCAAATGGGCAGCGTGGCAATTCGTGAAGCAATGGGGCACCAGGATAATCCAATTTGGCACGTTTGAGCTCCTCCATATTGCGCTCGACGGAATTTATAACTGTGTCGTCGTCAAAGCGAAAGTCTTTTTCCAATTTAATTTGTAAGTAATTGCAGAATTCATCAAGACTCTCTAACGGCATCAAATACCGTTTGTGCATCTTCATTATGGTATAGGCCATTGCAGGTAATACACGATCGCCATCCATCAGGAATATATCCCACACTCGAAGTCCAAGACTCACTGGTGTCTGTTTAATATTTATAAAACAAAAAAAAAGAGATAATTATTAATTAACAAGTTTTTTTTTATATTTCATTAACTATTTTTCACTTACCCTCTCCTGAAATACAACAAAGAACCACTTGAGTGCGTAAAGAATGGAATCACAACCGCACTTATCGAGTTTTCGTTTCAACTTTGGAAGGAATTTAGTCATAATTTTATCATGATGCTCGATGAAGCGATTCAACTTTGGGAAACCATCAATATAGAAACCTAAAAAGCAAACAAAAAAAAACACAATGATACGTGTCTTGATTAATAAATTCCCCCGGGGCATTCAAGCTCACAAATGCTATTATTCAAAATTATTTAAAATCTTTTGTGCATTAATAAAAAAATTAGTCATGTAAAATTAATCTTTTGATCCAATTAAATCTCAACGTTAAAATTAGGTAATCAACAAGAATAAAAATCGTCCAAACCATGCATGCTGTACTTCTTATCTGCGAGTAGAACAGACAGGCCCCAGAAAGCATCTTCCTCATTCATGTACAGCAAAAGTAATCCAGCCAACACTGACATTCCCTGGCAATAACCAACTTCCATATTGTACATACTGTAGGCAGCTAACACGTAAAACATTGACCTTTGTTTGATGCTGTATCTCTCTCTGCATTAATTAAACATTATTTTAATGTACAATCGCCTCTTTCAAAATAGTTGTTTAATGAAAAAAACATTTACCTATAATCAATGTGATCTCTGTATTGTCTAGCGACGTCAGCATCAATCTGTCTAATCTCAGTCGACCATTGTCTGGCAAGTTGCAGCATTTCATCATATTTCCCTGCCTGCTCCTGTTTCAGTGACTGAATCCCAAGGAGCAGAGTCCATACCTGTCCTCGAAATCGATCAGGAATACCTTTGAATACTCGTCTCCTCAATTTCTCTTTGGTGGCAGGACTCTCCCAGTGCTTCGTCATCTTTTCCCACTTCTTCAGTCTCTCCATCTCGACGTGATGCATTTTAATTTCAGTCGTCTCCAATTTACGTGGTAAACGCTTATCGCTGCGAAATAAAACACTTGGATTAAGATAACAGTCGCACCAAAAGCATTATCATGCTCACAGGGAGGTGAAAAGAAGATAATGATAAATAATAATTAATTCCAAGTCATTTTGCCTGTTCTAGACATTATAATACGGCTCTATAACCTTCTCTAGATTAAAAAGAAAATTAATTTGTTCTAAAAGACAACTAAAACCCTTAATTATTCCCAATATTCCAATGCAGCTACTTCAACGTGGAAAGTCTCCCAATGCAACTACTGATTCAAAAGCTTTCTAAATTCTGTTGCAGCTCCACGATATCAATCTAAACAAAAATAACTGTGGAATTCTGTTATTAGACATAAACTATCCAGCATAAAAAACAATAATCAGCCAGAATAGGCAAAAAAACATGACAAATTAAGTGTTTTGTTGCATTTCTTCATTACTCACTGGATGAATCCATATCTATCTGTGGTGTGATACACTTCGTATCCAGGATCTTCCCATGAATCAATTTGTGCACCAGCTTCTCGACCACGATCGTAACAGCTGAATATTCTGTCTCGCTCGGCAGCGGACCGTTTTAATAACTCTTCCTCATTCATCCCACAAGAATGTTGAACGGTATGTGAGTAAGCATACCGATTCGTTTTTTTTATGGATGAAATAATCTCCTGTGATTCTTCTCGCTTCTTAGCCAAGTCTTATCATCATGTAGAACACCTGTATGTAACAAATTAAAATAAAAAAATTACATTTAACATTCCAGACACAACTGTAATCTCTCTCACATTCTCTCTTCCTCTCTCTCCTGCTCTCAACTAATTGGACAGGTTATATCAATATTATTGCATGGATAGTATCTATGTATAATAAGGCCTTTAATCACTGACCGTTGAGACAAACATCCTCAGAGGATTGTCTAAATGTGCGTTGATTGGTTGGATATTAATTGGATATTGATTGACACTCGAAAAAGTCATTTATTTATCTCCATCACTTGGTAGCACATCGTCTAAACAACTGCTTTCCGGATCTCAACGCCAACCGCTTCCTCCAACATGAAAGGGAGGGCTTTCCATTTTTCAAGATGGAAGAGAATGTGAATTCACTCATTGGCGGACTTAACAATGTCTACAGCCTATCAAAAACAATTGTCTGATGGAAATAAACATATATTACAGCCCTACATACAGGAGAATCATCAGGAATTATCAGGAAATATCACGAGGACAACATAACCTAAATCTTTGATTCTTTTAGCTCGTTGATTGCCACAAGGAGATAGGGAATATAAATCATGGGATCTGTAGGTAATAATAATCCTCGAGAACAATTTTATGATCGCAGATTGCATGGTGAAAAAACTGCGAATCAGCTTACTGCAGAAGCTCTGGTAAATTCATCATTTGTATTTGATTTTAACAGTTATATCAGAAATTAATGAATACATTGTTTGTTGCTTAGAATTTACAATTGACTATTGAGGAATTGAAGATATTGAAAGAATGCCAGAGGAATTCCATTCTTCAGAGGGGCCTTCCTATGGGAGCTGTGACAATGGGTGGATTTTACTATTTAATGAAGATTGGATTATTGAAGAGAAGTAGAATTGCGCTTACTATCAATGGAATCGCTGCATTCGTCATAGGGACAATGTCTTATAGACAAACATGTCGGGACAAATTGATGGCTCTTCCTAATAGTACTCTCAAGGAAAGGATCCTTATTGCTCAAGGAAAACAGCCTCAAGTTAGGTAATCAATTGGTAGAAGTAGAGAGAAACGAATTTAAATTGATGATATTAATGAATAATGGTAAATAACAACATTTCAGAGTTGAATTGCAGCCTCAGGACGGTCAGGGATGGTTTGACAGTGTCCTGCCCAGCTCTGATCAAGCTCCAATGACTTCTTCACTCGACATTGAACCCTATCAGTCGAATAGCTTCGATGGATTCCCCAATAATGCTATAGACACTGGTTAATTATCTATTTATCGTTGAAAGAACTTCATTTTTGAAATTTTTATTCATACAAAATGTTTCATGGACATTTTAGACGCTCATTATGCCGTTGATCCTCCTCTACAACCAATTGTGGGCAAACCGTACTCAACTTATGATGAATTACGTCAAAGGAATCGTGAGGATTACGAGAGAGCAAGAAATAATAGGTCCAAATGCTAAATAAGATTGTTTTCTTTTTTAATTAATAGTAATCTGTATATTATATTTATAATTTTTCTTTCATTTAATTTTCAGAGAACCACAGAGGGCAGATATCCCACTGAAGCCACCAACTGATCCTCTACTTTCACCACTCGATAGACCTTATGATTCATCGTCGTCACAACCACCTAGACGAAGTGATGATTTTTTGTAATGAATCCCCACTCTGCAAAGGTAGTTTTTCCCCTTATTCACATGATACTTTGTACGTATGTATATTATTATACGATCATAACATGCATTCTTAATAGATAATAATTACAACTGCAAAAAGTCTGCATTAAGATTCTTGTTTAGCTGAATCACATGAAAAGTTTTTGGTCCCTTATACGAATCGGGACGAGAGTAAATTCTTTTTCTTTATAAACTAACAATTAAATCCTCGGGATAAATAATAAATTTAGCACCATCAACCCATATATGTGTGTGTGTGGTAATATACAAAATACCCGATTAATTGATAAAAATAATTTTTTTCTAGTTAATTTCATTAGCTGAATATGTAACGGCCAAGCTACGAGGGTGATTCAGAAAGATTCAGATTCGATAGAAAAGTTCTTTCGCTATAAATGAGCAACATATGTCTTTACATAATTCTCTCACTTTCTCAGTGTATTACATTTCTTCCGAATTCTTGTTTATCAGTATTTTGTCAATGTATTCAGGATTTCATCCATGACTCCTGATAACAGGGAATTATTGTCGCCTTTGCCCTCGATCGTCAGGCTTGGCGAAGTTTCAGATGATTTCTGAAACGAAGAAAACGTATTTGTTAGTATGAAAATTAAACCATTTAAATAATAGTAATAAAAATGCTTACTTTCTTTACTAAAAGGCACACATGATGGCCCTTTAGAGATTGACCATAGAGAGACGCAGCATCGTCGACATGTTCGACAAGAGTCAAGTGACATCGTTGGCATATAATATCAAGTATTTGACTGAGTTCACGAGTAAGCTCGATTTTATTCTTAATTTTAAATGCCAACTGATCACTGCCCAGTAATTCAGTGAGAATGTCACTGTGAGACAGACTACCGATCATAAAATTGCAGCATGACAACGACAATGTAAAGTCCAGCTTGTCTTGAATCGTTCCTGAAGAATTTTCCGACATGTAAGTCAGAGATCCACGAAGCTTCTGTGCATACGTGTCATCTGACACGAGAATTGGAAGATGAATCTCTGTGCTGGATTGTGGAGCTAACTGGACACGTATTTTGATGCCTGACTCTTCACCAGGGTTTCTCACTAGCTTCAGAGTCGATGCATCTGAGACATCAAGGTCTAGCTCTTTCAAGAGCCTTTCACTGGTATTTATCAACATTACCACAGCGATTATCTTGCCTGTCTCATGTGGCAACTGCTTTAATTCATACATCATTTTTATCTTATCATTCTTGGCTAATTCTTCGTATCTAGACGTTGCTTGGTAATTGACATTGGTCTCCTCGATTTCAGCGAAATTGCTTGTGAGTCCTGGCAGAATCTCCTTGGAAGGCGTGGAGATGCCTGCAGTCTCCTCGTAGCCTGAAGCTTTCTCGCGCTTTTTCTTCTCGTCTGAATGCTTCTTCTTGCGTCGCCTTGAACTGTCCTCGTTGTCCTTCTGCTTCTTCTTAGACTTGACACGTTTAGACTTGGATTTCTTTTCATCTGCCTCGTTCTGTCTGTTTGTCTTTTCATTCCCTGAATTTTCCTTGTCGTGCATCATGTCATTGCCTAGCCACAGATCGATTTTATTCTGATTCTCAGCTTCATCTCTGACTTTTTCAGTCTTGCTTCTCTTCTTTGTCTTCTTTGAGCTCTTCTCTCGCTTCTCCTTGTCCCTGGAAGAAGCTTGAGAGTCGACCTTAGCGTTGGTGTTTTCAATTACTCGATGCTCCAAGACTGGTAATCTTTCGTCCTCTCGTAAAGGAATGTCCAGGTCTATGTTCAAGGCTCGATGTGGATCGTTTACATCCGTGACATTTGTGTCGTCATTGTCACTGAGTTCAGCTCCTGGTGGCAGTTCTCCAATGCCAGTATTTACAAAGTGCGAGGGATATGACATGGGTTCGTGTTCCTCCTCTGAACTTGATTGATGTTTATTCTTCTTGGATTTCTTCTTCTTTCCGTGAGTCTTCCGGCGCTTTTGATTCTCCATGTCGATGTCCCTCTTGAGCAGCTTTGAACTCGAATAGGAATTGACTTTTAGAGATACTGGTATGTCGAGTTCTGTGATGGGAATGTGATCATACGATTGTATGTTATTGTCATTTGGATTATAATAGGAATCCTGGTACTTTGGAGCAGGTGCAGTTCCCTTTAAATAGTGAGGATTATTCTCTTGCTCTATTTTTCTCGCCTCTCGTCGTCTTTCAAGCTCCTCCACAGTCGGCTCTACTGAAACCCTTTTCTCGCCATACTCTGAGGACTTTTCTGATCTCACAAAGATGTCATTCATGTCCAAATCCTCCTCGTCTGAGCTTTCTGACGGTGGATCATTGATCCAGGAGTCCAAATCCAAACCTTCAGGAATGGGAACTTTCTTTTGAGCTTTAGGAGCAACTGGATTCAATTCTCCTTCAAAGGTTGCAGCGAGTTCACTGATAAGGGACGGATTTTCTTTGAGGTAATCAAAGAGAACTAATACAGCACTGGAACGCTCTTGAACTTCTAGATCCCCACTGCATATAAACTCTGCCATTCCATCTTTGAGGGCGAAAATCTGCTCTATTGTTGCTTCGTCGCCCTCCTTCTGCGCCTTATTCAGCGTCATTGCTGCGAGCTTCAGAATATTGTGAACGTACACAGCTTGAATGTGACCAGGTAAATTTGAAGCTTGGGACTTCAGCATGGATTTCAACGTGACAATTGGGTCGTCTAGCTCGCTGCAGAACTCGCCACAGATCCAGGCTGCTGCATACAAGACTTCACACATTGTGGCTCTGGGCTGGCCAGTCAAGAGGTGAGCATTCTCCAGCAATAAGGCACATTGTTGTACAGCACACTTTCGAATGGCCTGCACACGAATTGCCACATCCAGCAGCTGTGTGGCCACCAATTGTCCGTGCTTGGTACCCTCCATCTTCGTGAGGTCTACCAAGACTGATATATACCACTCAAAGTACGTGATGAACTGGTAATTGTTCTGCGAGCAAATTTGAATAATTTTCGATAGTAATTCGTCGCGATACGTTGTCCCCTCGGCTTTGTCCATGTGAACCATCAATTTCCTCACGATTTCCATCAGATTCTTCTTTGACACCATGCCATAGAGCAGGTCCAAGGCACGCAGTCGAATACTCTCGTCCTTGTCGTCCAGACATTGCATTATCAGGTCTTTGTGGGCTTGAACGCTTTTTGGGTGGGTTTTCAGGATTTTCGACATTGCTAGGAGACCCAAGTACTTGAGATTCTGGTCCGAATCCTCGATTAGTATTCGCAGCTTTTGGACACACAGTTGAATTGAGTCTGAGTGGTTTGGCATGCCTGAGGATATTGAGATGAGGACGGCTATTACAGTGTTTATACACTCGTAGAGCAGAGACATCGCTGACGTGCTAAAACATTATTTAATATTAATTTGTGTGTAAGGGTTTTCGTTACTAGTCTTAGAAGCTAATGATTGCATTCTACGATTAAAACTGAATTAGTGTGGATACTATACAAAAAGTCAAATACCTGTGTATTAAATTGGTCAAAGGTTCTATGAGCTTTTTTCCAAGCCTAGGTTCTAAAGGTGTCAAGGCGCCAAACTGTAAATTTAATTTGAAACATTGATTTCTACAAAATTACATACATAGAGGGATTAGTTGGAATAGAATTAGGATTTATCATCTAATGTCGCGACGAGTCTACAATGAATTTCATAAAGCGACAAATAATTCAACTGATAGCTAGCGAATTTGAATGGCAATGAAGATAATGCAACCTTGATATCAGATCAATGAGTGGCTGAGTTAACTGCCGGCCCAATTTTGGCTCGATCAGCGTTATCGTCGAGAACTGAATGAAGAAATAAGCAAGAAAATAATTGAAAGAATGTTCAATATCTTCATAAATAATCTGAGATTGTTTTTTTATCCTACGTAATTCTTATTATCATTGTAGGAAGCTCGATAAATAAAAAGTAATGCTTACTAATTTGATAATCTTGATGAGCATCCAATTGTTGGTGGACGTAGTCATGAGTTTAAAAAAAATCGGTGCTAAGCTCAAGTAATTCTTGGGATTCTTCCTCGCCAATTCACAGACGACATTAACCGCAGCTGACTGAACTCCACTGTCAGGATCCTCCAGCTTTTCTTTGAGTCGAGGAAAAGCTGGCCGCAAGGCCTCTGGGAAGCGCAGGAACACTTTGTACATCATGAGGACGGCCTTTTTGCGTAAATAGGGCTTCGTGCTGGTCAACAGTGTCATAATATCGTTTACCAGGTCCCGAGCTAGATCAGGACTAATGAAACAAGAAAGTCCACTCAATGCCAGGCCAGCATCGTACTGATTTTGACTGTTCAAATCCTTCCTAATCATATTAGTCGTCAGCATCAGCAGCTAAAGGATCAAAACAACATTAAAAACACGTTACAGCATGTGTTCAATGATTTCATCAACTGAGGCATGTACCTCAGTGTCCATGTGGAAGCTCTGACTGGCTGAGAGGTATCCAATGCGTTTGTAGGTGAACTTCCCAGATGACATGACTTCAATGATGTTAAAACCAGCCCAGCTGATGTCATAGCCCAGCATTTGGAGCTGCAGGTGCCAAACAACTCAAATAACCATCCATAATCAACAAATAACATATTGTATACCAAAAAAATACAAACGTATGTCAATTTCGCCACTGCATTGGCTTTCACTGCTACATTGTCCTGTCTCAGCTCCTGTTTAATCTCCTCAATGCACTGAGTTATATATTTCGCCTGGAAAACACCAAACATATCAAAAATCAACAATAGAGTCCAGAGGGCTCAAAAGTGAGGTTAAATAATCACATAATGAGTCAAAACTAATGCTCCAAGCTCTTACCTCATTATTCTTATTGTTTCTGATCCCTCGGACCAAGTCTGTGAGATTTTTGTCGAACATTCGTTCAAAGTTTCCCTTGACTTTGCGAAGAGCCATGATTTCTCTCTCTCTTCTTGCTCCTTGAAGAGACTTGATAAAGCTCTCTATCTAGAACTTTTCCCAGATATAATACGCCTCACTTTAGAGGCCTCTCACATTGATGTGTCGTTGCACTTGTACCCTACATTCTTTAACGATTCAATAGATTTAAAAGGATATTTATCGAATTAGTGCAATGTATTTACAAGACACAATCTTGTCGTGTCTCTCTTCTCTATATTCACCGTTAATATTCCTTCCTTACACGCCTATAAAACTCGAAATTTCCTCTTTTATTTCCTCCTTCCCCTTTGATACGTCTCTCTGGCCAAGTCCAACCACTCTCTCTCTCTCTCTCTGCCAGCTGTTTCAGGGATTAAAATATGTTGGGGGAGGATACGAGATTAGACAAATCAATTGACAATTAATATAGCTATCAGCCGGTTGACAATTGTAACAAAACTTGGCTCATATTCTCTTCATGTCTGCCATAATTCTCAGGAGAAATGTCGAGTGGACACGTCTTCAAGAAACTATTGGAGACGTTGAATGAATATCCCTTCTGTTGGTAATTCTGTTGGGGGATTTTGAGGTTAGGTGTGGGTTGTGGGAGGCTGCTCTGATAGACAGCTCTCTAAACAGTCTAAACACACCCTAGAGACATCATTTGTAAGATATTTTAGAGCAATATTGCCTTTTTGGAATAAAAGACACCATTGTTGTCTGTATTGTTTGATGAATGATGGGGAGTCATGAGGAAGATGATATTGAGGATCTCCAGTCGACTGTTTACACGTTTCCTGCCAGTGTTCAGAGTGTTATCGAGCAGGTTAATATTGATATATATATAATGTATACATTATTGAGTCATTAATCGTTTTATTTAAATGTACTAATTGAATTTGATGTTCTCCAGGTTTTGCCAAGCAATGATCCACTGGATCAGCCAAACTTCAATGTAGTCGACTATATAAATTCGCTATTTCCCACAGAGCAATCGCTATCGAACATTGACGATGTCGTTAATGAAATGGAGTACAAGATATGCTCGATAGACAAGGAGATACGATCTGTCGTTCGTGGACAGACAAATGTTGGTCAGGATGGTAGAGCAGCGTTGGACGACGCACAAAAAGTCATTAGACAGCTATTTATTCATATCAAAGACATTAAAGACAAGGCTGAGCAGTCTGAGGAGACTGTTAAGGAGATTACACGTGATATAAAGCAACTTGATTTTGCCAAGAGAAATCTTACAGCTTCAATAACTTCTTTGAATAAGTTACACGTCCTCGTGGGCGAAGTCGACAGTTTACGGACGTTAACGCAAAAGAAGCAGTATGGAGAAATTGTATTGAAGCTCCAGGCAATCATGGAAGTGATGCAGTACTTCAGTAACTACATGGACATTCCACAGATTAAACAGCTGTCCGATGAAGTTCGGCAGATTGAGATTGAATTGGCACAACAAATAACGACAGACTTTAAAGAAGCTTTCTCTGGTCAGAATCCTAAGCACTTCACTCAGTTGACTGAAGGTTGTCTTGTGCTGTCTGTTCTGGATCCAAAGGTGAAGAAGGACCTTCTTACGTGGTTTGTAGGCATTCAGCTGCAAGAGTATGCACATTTGTTCGATGAAAATCAAGACATTGCTTGGTTGGACAAGATCGATAGAAGGTACACTTGGATTAAGAAGCATTTGATGGACTTTGAACAGAAATTTGGGACTATTTTTCCAACAGACTGGGAGATATCTGAACGAATTGCTGTACAATTCTGCAATGTTACTCGAGAGGACCTGGCCAAGCTCATGCAGAAGAGAAAAGTGGAGATTGATGTCAAGTTGCTTCTCTATGCCATCCAAAGAACGACTAATTTTGAGAATTTATTGGCAAAACGTTTCTCCGGAGTCACTCTAGAAGGTACAGATGCTACAGGGAAGAAAAATCCTCCTGTTGTTACTCCTGTAGTTGAAGAAAATGCAGGGAATCCTTTTGAAGAAGGAGGCAGCGAGAAAGTCGAGAATGAAAAGCCAACGGCTTCACCATTTGCCAATTTAATTGGCCGATGCTTTGAACCATACTTGAATATCTATATCGAGAGCTTGGATCGTAACTTAGCCGAGCTAATGGACAAATTCGTAGCAGACTGCAAAACTCAGCCACCTGGTTCAAAGGACTTTGATGGTGTAGAAGGACCAAGCAGCGTTCTGTCCTCTTGTGCAGACCTTTTTGTTTTCTACAAAAAATGCATGCTTCAGTGTACTCAACTCAGCACTGGTCCCATTATGCTAAGCCTCGCTGAGACTTTTCAAAAGTATCTTCGTGAGTATGCCTTGAAGTTGCTGCAAAATAATTTACCTAAAATAGGTGGAAGCACGAGCCTTGGCACGAGCATGAGCAGTATTACACGTGACTTTCGTGATCTCTCCACTGCTGGATTGATTCAGAACTTCCAGAGCTTCTTGAAGGAGGGCGAGAGCACGAGATTCAGCAAGGAGGAACAATCACGAATTTGTTGTATCTTAACGACTGCTGAATATTGCTTGGAAACGACTCAGCAGCTGGAGGAGAAATTGAGGGAAAAAACTGACAAAATCTTCGCAGACAAGATTAATCTGTCTCAAGAGCAGGATATCTTTCATAATGTAATATCGAATTGTATTCAACTGCTTGTTCAAGATCTTGAGGCTGCCTGTGATCCTGCCCTCACGACGATGATCAAAGTCTCATGGGGAGCCATCGAAAGCGTTGGAGATCAGAGTACATACGTCAGTACTATCGTAACACATCTAAGACAAACAATCCCAGCGATTAGGGATCGATTGTCGTCCTGCAGAAAATATTTTACCCAACTCTGCGTCAAGTTTGTCAGCTCATTCATTCCTAAATTAGTTCAACAGCTGTACAAATGTAAACCCTTGAGTGCAGTGGGTGCAGAGCAGCTATTGCTTGATGTTCACATGCTGAAGACTGCTCTCTTGGATTTGCCATCGACTGGATGTCAAGTAACACGAAAAGCTCCAGCTACATATACTAAAGTCGTTGTCAAGGGCATGGCTAAGGCAGAAATGATTCTGAAAATTGTCATGTCCACGACAGAGTGTCCTAAGGCTTTTGCTGAACAGTGCAGACGACTGTTGCCTGATCTACAGACACCGGAGTTTCAAAAGATCTTGGATATGAAGGGACTGAGGAAGCAAGAGCAATTGCAGCTTGTTGAGCAATTCAAGGCCAGTGCGAATCCTGATGGTTCTTCGGAAGGTCAGAGCTACATTGCACGAGACAGTCCTGAGCACGAGGCAGGCAAAATTAAGAGGCTGGAGAAACTTATTAAGAAACGAATGTAAATGATTTATGTACAGAGAGAATATACTGAGAAGAAATATTAATAA